>PVQB02000688.1:0-16334 GCA_002980475.2 Fusarium beomiforme | reverse complement strand
GTTATTTCCAGGTAGGTCACCCGTTAGGTTGGACACACGTTACGGCTTCGGCGAATCTTTACCCCTAAGCACAACTTGTCGCATGTGAGAAGGCAACGTTGACAAAGCCAACGAACAAAACATACGATATTAAACCTCTTCTGCGCAGGAACGACCTATTGAGGCGTCAAAATGGTATGCGATGTGCCCTTGAACAGCGGATCACTGCACTAACAGTCACTCCAGTCCGCCCTCTTCAACTTTCAATCTCTCCTGCTCGTCCTCCTCCTGCTTATATGCACGAGCGCATACGTTCACCATTTTACACCTAGCATTATGGACCGAAATAAGAACGGGTATGAAATACCATTCCCTCCAAGTTGCGACGGGACGAGGCTGACGATACTAGGTTCATGGGTATCTTCTGGAAATGCGCGAGGATAGGCGAAAGATTGAGCCCGTACATAAGTATATGCTGTGTCCTCATGGCCGTACGTTCTACTTCTACAGAGAATGTTTACAGAGCTGACCCTGATTAGGTTTCCATCCTCCTCAACTAACCCTGTAACCATTAATGCCACGTTTTTGTTTCAAAGATATCACGACAGATTGGGAGTTGGACTGGATCAGAGTAAACAGCGAAGTGGGAGTGTTGGCGCCATTGATCAAATGTATAAAGATCATATCAGGATCAGGAAATAATTTCCCCGCTTCTCTTTCGCAAACTATGCCCCGAGAGTTTTTGGGTGATCCCGTCTTGGTATTGGTATCTACTTGCGTTACATCCATACACCCAAGGCTTGCCACACAAACCGCCAATTTTCGAAACAAGGGAGGAAACTTTGATTCAAGTACCTGATATGTTTGTTCAGATCTCCTTGGAGAAGTGTTACAGGAAGTACCACGAAAGTGACATAAAATGCGACGATATGTGGAAAGGATTGCAACACAACAGTTCCGTCAACTGGGGGTACTTTAATGCTACATAGGTATACAGTACCTGTGAGCCAGATATGAGAATAGTAATTTAGCGGTATGTGTGATACAGCTCTCGTTGTTGCCGATGTGGCATCCTTAACCAATATCTATGCAGATGAAATAAATATCATGTAGTGTCATTCCATGATTTCTGTGCCATTGCGTTGGTATACTTGAGTTTGATTTGATTTCTTTGGTCGTTATTTTAGTGTAATTTTGTAAGACCACCTAAACTCCCCATACGACACCAGAACGTACCAAAAGACCAAGACATACAGGCAGATTGGTCCTTTTCCCTTGAGACCAATGCCGTCCGTGCCTTCCTATGTGACCAGATAGCCATACTTAGGGACCTACGGTAGCTTTTGTGATATCTGAGATTTGAGTCGTCGGCAATCAACTTGACCGACGTTTGCCCCAACCACTGTTTGCTAGTTGACGATCGCTCTGGGTCATTCAATCAAAAGCAAATATGTATGTGATTGGCGTAGAAAAAGAAAAGAAGGGCAGCATTGCCGAATCCGGGGTTGGATAGGGCGCTTCATGGTGAGATTGGTGCAATGTTAATCGATCAAGGACAAATTTGTTGGGATTCCCATCAGTCATGTTGAATTTGTTGTTTTTCCAGCACAGATCAATCAGATTATTGCTCATTGGACTGCTACGATGTGGCATGCTGAAATGACAACAATAATTCAAGCCAAGTGCGCAAGTCCCCAGACAAAAGTTAACGAGAAGTTACCAGCCTACGCCGCCATGACATACGCTAGATAAGCTTGTTAGTTGCAGGGTTGATTGCTAGCAATCCAGCACTACCACCTAAGTATAGTGTCATGAGCAATGCCTGACGCCGTCATATGCGTGCGACAGAGGCGCAACTCTCGCATGAATACGATTGCATACCGAGCACGGTCGTACACATCCATACACAAACTAGACATCCCGCATAACAAAGGGAAGCAATAAGTGGTGTGCTGGCCGACCGAGTATCAAAACCACAATGCCAGACCATACCATAAATGGCATGCCATGCCGAAATGCGGCCTTCCGCCGCCTTGCCCCTAGGGTTAATAATGCCACACACTATCGCCGTGCCGTGGATCTGCTCCGGCCCCGAGCTGCAAGCCCCGAACTCGGCCTGAAGCTTGAGGTGGCCCCCCAGTCTGACTCGCTGCAACAACCACCTACTCAGTTCGTAAAATGAGCTACCATTCAAATGTGAGGTGCAACCAGCACAATGTCTTCGCAATGAATCTCCAGTCTTAAAAGCTAAGCGCCTTCAAGTATATGCCTATGAGTCTCCCGACTCCAGGAAAAGGGGGAAGTGGCACCAATAGACGAAACGAGCTGACCAGGATTTAAAAAAGAATTGACGGGAAGGACGCTTGATGTGGTTGGTGTGTATAATTCGCCATTTCAATGGCTCCAGAGACTGCGTATGCAAGGCGAAGTTAGGTGGTTCGAGACGTTGATAAGACATCCATCCATTGGGAGCGAGAGTTTCTTCTCTTCAAGCGGGGACAGGTGCTGGGCCAGTGCGGCAACATTTTTCCTGATACAAAATCTCATCCCATCGTTTTGGGTCTCATCGCCCTGCATCCCCCCCTCATGCCTTTACTGAGTATCGTGGGGCTAAACCAACATACCCGCCAGTTCAAAGTACGACCACACCAGCCAAAATGAATGAATGGCTGGTGTAAGAATTAGACGGAGAGCTCACTGCCTTGCATGGCACTATTTTCTGTCCCGTTCCTCCAGGACGGCCGGGTCTCGTCCTAGTAGTAATTATGTGGCCAACAAATTTTGGGTTTTGCTAGAGCTGTGACAACGAGCGAGAAACAAACAACATTTTGAGGATGATGTTATTGGTAGGATCATTTTTCTCTTCCCGTGTGACCGCTAATCCGGAACTCTTGGAGCTGCGTCAATCGCTTCCAATATATAGGACAAGGCAGATCCATCAAATTGTGTTTCACTAACACCCAGGCGAAGGAAAGCTACTCTGTTATCAAGGTGTTCTGATGTAATTTTTTCTGGGGTATGGTGGTTGCAGCCTCGCTATCTCCGACCGTTATGGTGGTTTCCGACCTGACTAGACGGAACGGGATACCAGGTTGACAAGATGAGCTGAACATGGGGTTTGAGGCGAAGCAGCTGATGGGCCTTAGTCAGAAACTCGAATACCATACCTCCCTGATGAAATAAATAGAGTTGCGCACACGAGGAGCATTCCAATAAGAGACGGCATCTCCGATTCGAGTTTGGCATTGAATACCATGGTTAAGATTTGAGATTAGCGATGTGGAAATGAATAGAATATCGCTGTTACATTGGTGCTGCAGCTGCTGGTGCGAGCCTTGGAATCGGCTGATCCAGAAAACCCAATTGAACATGCTGTTCGATAGGTAATATGTGGTATGCGGAAACTGAGAGTTGTGATCAAGCCAGCCAGCCACGAATTGTTACACCAGAATTGGAGAGGTGACTGCGGATATCGCTACGGCGGTGAAAGAATCCCGTCTGTTTCCATGGCTTTGCAGCATCTTTAGGCAGAGCAGCATTGCAGCTAAGTTTTGGGCTGTCATTCAGACAGGTGCATTGATGCGTTGGCCACTTCGTGTCCTGGGGGATGATGATGTGGTTCCACACCGAATGGTGTTTTGTATTGTTCTTGTTGCAAATGTAGCCCTTTCTGGTTGTCAAACCTGACTCATAGCGAGTTTTATGAGATGTGCTGGTAGAGTGGGCGAACAGAAGTCCAAGCCCAGGCCTAAGACTCTGGGCCTCAGATTCCGTAAAGTATGGCGTTGGACAATAATAAACAGGGCTTGCACACATTTTTCAAGAGAAATGAATGGATGCTCACTTCTGAGCTGATACACGCTTTCATCATCACCCTTGTCAGGCCAGGACTCGAGGAGGCCGGTTTGCAAGATCCTCCACTACTGGGCACACCACAACGACACCACAACCATCCGACGCTCCTGCACTTCCAGGGCTGTACGCGTGGAGAGCTTGACAGGTGCTGGGATTCAATCAAATGATCGGAGCATGGGTTATTAATCCTGACATCTTCGCCTTAACATCTCCCACCATCTATTCGGTGTGATACTGGATACCATAGTATACCGAAGGTCCCAGCAATATAGTTGCAAACATCCACCAACCCAGGTCCATGTAACGAATTGTTCAGCGCAGCCGAGGCTGCTGTGCACCGTTCTTATTACAATGGTCCGCACATGGAACATGCCTGTACATCGAATGGATAGATTAGATCCCAGTACCACCAGGCTGGGATACACTAGGGATGGTACTGACCAATTGGCGAGACCGAAATTGGTGAAATGCCTTCGCCATTGTGTTGGCCGCTTTTCGCACCGAGGAAGGCTGTGACTGTAGAACATCATGGTAAACGCCTCGGCGAACTTTACGTTTTTTTTAATCTTGTATGTGAGAGACTGCCTGACTGCGTCGCAATTGCACGGCGGTCTGTGTCGGTCGACACAGAGCCAACTCACCGCCGGGATCCTCATATGCCCGTCATTATGATAGAACTTGCACGGTACTTTATCTCGTCCTCGTAATACTACCGTAGCGACGTCGTCCTGCGTGAAGGAAGAATGATCCTGACAAAAGACTTAGAAGACACGGCATTTGTGGTGGCGGCGGTAGGCGGCATAAGCGCATACCGTCTGTGGAAAAATGTCTTTCTGGCAGAGGTTCAGGTTGCATTGTCGTCACAGATGCCAAACACTGCCACAAGAACCATGGTTTTACATTTTCAGTCAGCCTTCGGAGTGCTTTGTTGGCTCACATTGCAGCACTCAATGGGCCTTCTAGGCCAGCAAGAGTTGCAGATTGATTCGTAGCGGCCGAAGCTGGGGCGGCTCATTAGTCGTGCGCGACTCCAACTCCGTTGTAATCTGCACGCTTCTGGTCCGTTTCTAGATCAGCGGCGGCGGTGGATGGATCTTTCTGTGGCCCGCCCAAGAGCGTGCTAGTGCGATGACGATGACGGATGGTCCCTGGCGTGGGGAGCCCACAAGCCCTTGTGCCGTCCCTTTTTGGAGTTGTTCCAGACGTGAGTGTGGCATGTTGAGTGCTACTGTAGGCAGGGCAATTCATTGGTCCCGAATGACCTTTATCCCCTGGAATCGATGGGCGAATCGGCGGGCCAAGTTTGGTTATCCCTGGCCTGTTTGGGTCGAATGTTCCTGGGACTCGCCCCGTCTTCGGCAAGTGGAAGTCTGACCCTGTGTGTTTATTTTTGTTGATGTTGGGTTTCCCTGCGTCTTTGTTATTATTATTCCCATGGGTTTTTGTTATAAGTCGATAGTAATGTGAGAGGGTAATTCGCTTTGCATCACCAGGAATGAAAGGCGGAAAGTATTCGCATAAGGATTATGCCGGCTTGTCTGAGGCTTCAGGTAGGTAAGGTACCTAAAAGGTACCTTCCAAACTTACATGTCGCCCTGCAAGCCCTGGAAGGAGCCGTTATCCCTCCGACTCTGTCACACACACTCATACACACAAACTTCCACTATCAGCCACCCTACCATCCCATTGCATCTTCATCTCCATCTCCTCGCGCGGATCCCATCAATGACATCCATGGCGAACCCACTTACTCCATCAAATGGAAAGGATCACGCACTGTCCTCGAAAGCGTCTCTCTTCACCTGTTGGACGAGTCTGTGGGGCCATCATACGTCGCTACGCTACGTTATACAGTGATTACCATGGATTTGCAGCACTTCTCGTCAAGACAATGGACCATATGGGCAAGGACTCTGGTATCTTGTATTGGGAACGGCAAGCATTGTACATACTGTCCATAACAAAATAGTCATCCTGTCACTTGCAGAAATTGAAACTCCGTCGCACAAAGAAAGAAAAAAACATGGTGAGACCCCGTGATACCCCCCCTTAACTGAGTCAAGTAGCGTCTGACCTTTGATTCCTTACTCATCTAACAGAGACGAGAAAGCGAGACTATAGCAGCAACAAGGCTCATATTCGAATATTGGAGGGTCACGCTGTCGCTGCAGCATTAAGATTGCACTCCAGCTCTCGAACATATGTACAGGCCGCGCCAGTATGCCCTTAACTGGAACCTCAAAGCGGATCTGTATTTATCAGCTTGGTGTCGACAACATCGACTCATCGAATCCCATCTCAGTGGCGGGCACTCTAGATGGTGGCTACCGACACTTTAACTTGCTAACTCGCCATCGATCGCTTCAGCTGAGTATTAATGCCGCTCTTTGGGCGAGAGAGCATTTGCAGAAGCCACTGGTGTTTTCTACTGGGTTCCAGGGGCGACAGCCCCGAGCCCTTCGCTGTTTTAGTTGCATCCAGTGCAACTCCCTCGATAATTATCTCCTGTACGGCCTTGTCTGGCCCAAGTGCCCTAGTGGATCTCATTGAAGCCACACGCCCCTCCTATTCACAGGACCCTCCACGCGGATGCTGTTAGGTTACTCCCTACACCCTGTAGGGGTCATTCTGACTACATAAAGATACTTTGGACATTAGTTTATTACCTGATTTTGCCTCTGCGTTCAGGCCCACCGCTCCCTCCCAAATTCCCGTCATGCCACGCGATTAAGATGAATCCGCGCTTGGCCTCCCTTAAAAAATTCTAGTCTAGGGAAGGCTGTGGCATAGTATTCCTTTTGACTCGGATCATGGTTTTGATGGATACTTTTGTCTCGTAGTCAAGCTCAGTCTAGCTAGCTCCGTCTAAGTGGCTCCCCTGCTCACACCCCAAACCAGGATGTAACCCATATATGAAATATCCCATCTCCAGTCACCATCGTCCCCTTTTCTCTCTTTCTTCCCCTTCTCGATGTTTCTTTTCCTATTTTTGTTTCTCAAACATCAGTGTCTTGTATGTACATCAAGGCATCTCTGAAATTTTCCAAGACTTTGATTTGCTCAGCAATATAGATTGTTGCCCACTACGCTTACTATTAGACACATTCACTTAGTCGGAAAGCAACTATCTGCGAGAAGAGGTCACAACAAACCAGGACAGCATTGCGTACAACCGAAACGAACTGCGAGGCGACGCACCGAAAGAGCGTCTGCAACGAGAGAAATAAAGGATATCATCTGTACTGTCACACAACCGTAATTAGGTGCACACAAACCGAAATTGTCCGCTGCTAGTTCACTGGATCCTTGTAAGTCGACCGCATAATCTCAACACCACCAGTCTGCGCCTCGCTCGACAACTATTCCGCCTACTGCTTGTCACCCAGCCTACAACATCTGGCCGATGAATAGTTCTTAGCCGAGTGCATCTGCAGCTGGCCGCATACTCGTGACGGCTTTGGTTTCATCTCTCAAGCTCACAGCGCTGCCTTCGTTGAAGTTATTGTGGTAGCTAACACCCATTGCGTTAGTTGAATCTGAGAACCAGAATTCCGTTGATCGACACATTCAACGCATAGAATAATCTGTTCAGTTGATTTAATCAGTACAATCACACCAACAACATGACGGCGGATCAAGGGTTTGGAGGCCCGGTTGAGCGATCGAGGCGGAGTTTATCTACCTCGGGCCCTGGGCCAAATGGCGAAGGAGAGGCAAGGCCTGAAAAGGAGACAACCAGAAAGCCATCCACAGATGAGAAAGACGATGCCATAGCAACCTCACAAGTCTTACCTCGCCGATACGACAACCCTTCGAATACACCAGCATCAGTAGCTGCGCCGCTGTCACGAAATCCTTCCGAAATGTCAACCACATCAACCACATCCAGTCCTGGACCCGAAAACCATAGGTCTCCTGCGCCGTGCCAACCTCTGGAACCTCCTGTCACGAAATCAAGTCTAGGAGAACTAGAGGTTTCTAAGATTATTAATAACCCCAAGCTGAGACACGACATCAATTTTGATCCCGAGCTTCATTTCAGGCCTAACGTTGAGGGAGACAAGGGCCGAAGAAAGCACGATCGTGCAAGCATTTTCTGGACGACGCTCAAAGAGGAACTTGTCGAATTCATCGTCGACCGAGACAGTTTTTACGCCAAGCACGGAACAGGAGACGACTGGTGCTTACCAAAGCTTCTCAAGTCTGTAAAAGAGATCATTCAGACCCTTGTGCCCCAGCGTGACCGACAATTCCTCGATGAAGGTCTGAATGTGGAGCTTCTTATGCAGCAATTTCACCGAGGCATCGCTGATCTGGAGAAGCTTGCTTCATGGCTCTCGCGCGTCCTGAAATCTCACTGCGCACCAATGCGAGATGAGTGGGTGGACTCGATGTATAAGCAGCTCAGCAACGGTAACAGCAACAACGACGTCGAGGAGCTTGTCAACGGCATGCGAAGTTTGCTCAGTGTTTTGGAGGCAATGAAACTCGATGTTGCAAATCACCAAATACGATGCCTTCGACCTGCTCTCATCGAAGAGACAACCGCTTTCGAGCAGAAATTTCTTATGAAGAAACTGCGAAATCGCAAAATGGACATAGGCGATGCTAGGCCATGGTACCAAGAGGCTGCTCGAACTTATCCCGGCGGTGCCGGAAAGATGTATTCCTGCTTTGGGGATATGGGTGTCTTCTTCGAGGGACTTTCGCGGTCTATGCTCCCCTCCGCTGGTGAGAAGCCTTTGCCTGGCACTTTCTTCTTTGACGAGGACCGACTTGGACGTGTAAGATCCGATATACTGGATGCTATCAATTTGGACGTCTGTATGCGCATGTACGAGGACCTTGAGCGAATTGCGAAATTCAACTCGCCTCCTGCCTTCGCGAGCGCCCTACCAGACGACCACGAATTCAACTTCAACACACCTCCTTCGACCTCTAGGCCGTCCAGTGTCACATTGAGCTCTGCAGACTCGGCTTCATCATCACCACGCTCGTCCATGGTCCTTCCTCTATACCTTAACTCAGAGACCCACGAGGCCAAGACAAGAACACGAAATCTTCGTGACAGCCTGGTTGCGCTACTGCAGCAAGCACCACATGACCAACATTATCACGAGAAGTGGCGTGCAATGGCTCCTTCGATGGCTCTACAGATCTTCCGGTTCACCAATGCACCCATGGACATGCTTGTCCCATTCGAAGAGAAGCTCCTCGAGAACGTATGCCGCATCTCCTCCCCTATCTACAAGGAGATGGAAGAGGCGTACCGCATTCGCCTGCTTAACGAGCTGGCTATGCGTGTACGCTACTTTAAGGCTCTCTCGGGTGTATGCTTGTTCTCGATCGCTACCGGTAACCGAGTACCAACAAGCAGCCGCAGTCTGGATGCGGGACGAGACCGAGACTTAGATGCAGCCATCCGCATGGGTCAGCAAGAGGGTGGTATTGAAGATATTGCGACTCGTATCGCTCATGTGGGCGTGGTCCACTGGAGGATATGGGCTCGCATGGCATATGTCGACGACAACGACATGTCCATGGACTAATCAGCCCGCGGCGGAACAACATCATGTACTTTGTGTCACCAATTCGTTATACCCACATCTACCTACTTTTTAATGTCGATACATGATTATCTACGCAATATCGGCTGGACCGCATTACACACACTCGCACACAACACATACGCAACACACACCGCGCACTTCCTGGCCTGGAGCCATTTGCTCCATCTGCCAAGAGAGTGCAGTTTTTTTTCCGAGTCAATATTCGGGTACTTACCCAAAAACATACACTGGTTGGCGGCTCTCTGCATTTACTCGGTCATCACCGCATATTCTGCGCTTCTCATAAGATACGGTTGTTTACTTTCCTGATACGCGTTTGCTCCTGTGGCGTTCAATGGTGGATAGTTTTGTATGCTTAGGGGATCAATGAACCCCTTTATTTTTTGATCAGTGGCGCTTTTGGTGTTCTGCATTAGAATTATCGAGTTGTGTCACCGACGTCGTACGGGCAAGCACATGACTTGTTTGGCTTCAGGCTGTACAAACATGTGCGCTGCTTATTTGCATTTAGATCAGGCACACACATTTGAATCCCTCGTACCCTGGAGGTTTATTCTTCAATATTATGTACATTAGACTACCTTAGACAGAGAAAGATTAGAAGATACTCTACATGCTCTACAATGATTGACTTCCGATTGTGACTGGTTTGCTTGGGAATGTCTGCACCTATCCATCCATTTGAAAAAGTTGGTGCTATGCTATACGAATAAGATGTTATGTAAGTCAAGTTATTGTTCTGCAAAATTAATTAATTCCTTTGACTTCCAGGCAGTTTTTGTCAGACTTGACTTGCCTTATAAGGGATAACATGGGGTAATAATTGCAGCAACATACAGACTGAGACTGATGCCACATGATGCTTGTCGTGTGACAACCACCCTAACATATGATGTGCTGACAATATGAATGAATAGACTCCAATTAAATCATGTCAAACGCCAGGAAATTGAGGTTGATCTTTTGAAGTATTTGTTTGGTCTCTGAACTTTGTGGTTTTGGCTTCTTCACTGTTATTTCGCCCTGTCATACTCTCACCTTGTCTATATGGGAAGAGTATTTGGAGGCGTAATTTACCATAGGTTCTGGAGTGAATACGACTTATCAAAGACGAATACTCATCCAAGTTCAGTATATCTCTTGATACGTAAGATAACCATGTGTAGTTTTCTTACACAATGGAGTAGGGTTCAACTTACGAACCCGTCAGTATTCTTGTAAATGCCTTGATTTTCATCATCAAAATATACCATATTCTATTGGCTCCGTGACGTTAGGCTATCCCGTCCATGCCGACAGTAGAATCGTATCAGGTCCATCGGTATCTAGTTCCATTGGTTGAGACCTCATTAAATACAATCTTGGTGCTACACCATATCAAGACTCGAGGAACCCCTAGACTCCACCGGCATAGTCTTCATTATATATATATGGCTAACAAAGAAAAGAGGCGCCAAACAAGTCACCCATCCACGCCATCCTCTACAAAGCTTCGCAAGGAGGCAGCAAAGACAGTGACAAGTGCTAATCAGGTCAAAATTGCCGTCTCTCATTCAAAGCTTCTCTTGGTCACAGAGAGCTGTCCTGAAGCACCCAGCTCCTATCATCTATCAACAAGTTTCCCCCTTTTGTTCCCGACTTTTAAGTATCATAGATCCACCCAGTTCACATTAACTCTTGAAACCCCTGCTAGAAGCATCTTGCAAAATTTACTCCGAGCCCACAAACCACGAACTGTTGGTATCCAAAATCACCAAACCTAATTTGCTGCCACAACAATGTCGAAAGAAATGAAGAAAGAATCACCAAAAGTCAAGAAATACAATGTTGTACATCGTAAACCATAGCAAGTCACTGTGGCCTCCACAGCGACGGAGCGTATTACGAACCCCTTAAACCCTTCGGGACCGACTCATTGAGGATTCAGAGAAGCTCTGGCAGAGCCCTGATCCCGCTTGAGTTTAGCAAGCTCTTCCTCCAGCTGGCGTGTTCTAGCACGTTCCTCCTGTTGGTAATCGTTAGCAGTTGCTTCATACACAAGGTACAACAAGACATGAAACATACCTTGATGTTCTCCTGGAACTTCTTCCTCTCTTCGCGCATCGTGGCCCTGAATTGCTCACTGAGCATAGAAGCACCTCTGCCAACACTGCCATTTGGTGGGATTGCCTTGAGTCGCTCGCTATCAAGGTCTTCTTGTAGCTTGGCGATATGCTCGCGAGCCTTCTCCATATCTACCTGGAGCCGTTGACGCAGTGTTGTCACCTCTCCTTCAAGAGTCTTCTTGGCGGATTGGACATCCTCAAGCTTGTTCTCAAGCTCAATCTTCTCCCGCTCGGCGCTGAGTGTCTCCCGTGTGACCTCCTCCAGCTCTTGAACAGTTCCAGCCAGCTCATTCTTGAGCCTTGTGAGCTGGTTCTGGAGCTTCATTACCTCACCACTAGTCTTGATAGCTGCCACATCAGCGGCCCTCTCGGCACGGGATCCATAAGCTCCGTCCAATTCTGCTTGGGCAATTGTAAGCTCTGTCTTCATCTCCACGAGGTTCATGTTAAGAAGCTCAAGTTCATCCTCCTTATCTTTTAGCATCTTCTTCTTCGTTGCAAGCTCTTCTTTCTGGCTGTCTACCCTTTGCTGCAAAGACCTGGCATTATCTTCTGCCATTTGCTTTGATCGATTCACTTCATCAAGCTGCGCGTTAAGAGCATCGATCACTGAATCGACACCAGTCAACTGGTTACGAGTATTATTGCTTGAAGACTCGGCAGCAGCCAATTTCTCTTCGAGTTGTTTGATATCCGTCTCGAGGGCTGCAATCTTGCTGTTTCGCTCCTCAAGCTGGGCCTGAGCGGCCCCGGCAGCTCCGGCAGCTCCAGCCAAGTCTGCTTGAAGTAGTTCCATGTCAGACTCCAGATGAGTGACCCTGGCATTTCGTTCCTCAAGGCGAGCTTCAATATCACTAGTCTTCTCTAACTCGGCCTTGAGGGTAGCAATAGTAGCACTGTGTACCTCAACCTGGTCTCGTAGAGTATTGGCTTCTTCAACCTCGGTGTGAAGAGCGGCAATCTTCGCGTCCCGCTCTTCAATTTGTGCATGGACAGTATTGACCTGCTCGAGCTCAGTTTGGAGTGCGGCAATCTTCTTGTTGCGTTCCTCAATCTCACTATGAGCTGTTTCTAGGTAGTCCAATTCTGCCTCGAGGGCAGTAATCTTGCTCTCACGGTCTTCGATCTGAGACTGGGTGGCAGCAGCTGAAGCAGCCGCACTGGCAAGGTCAGACTTGAGTCGGTCGAGATCCTTCTCTAGCTCGACGATCTTCTCATCCCGTTCCTCGAGCTGAGCGTGAGCTGCACCAGCAGCGCTAGCCAAGTCAGCCTGAAGTCGTTTCACATCAGACTCCAGCTCGGTAATCTTCTTGTTGTCCTCAGATTCAGCCCTCGAGGGACTACCGTTATGCGCAAAACTTCGTGCACTTTCAAGTTCTTCGAGAGTCTCTGACAGCATAGTCTGGGCAGTCATTGCATCTCTCTCAGCTCGAGCCAGCAACACTTGTGTCTCGTCCAGCTCCTCTTGCTTCCTTGCTAGCTCTTCATCCTTCTCAGCGTCAGATTTGTTATTGAGTTCGCGCTGCTGCTTGATCTGTCGCTTGAGTACAGACTTCTGGTCCTTGAGTGTGGTGGCTTGAGAATACAGCCACTGAACACGATTAGAAAATCCAGCAAGACTGAACGCCTCCTCGATATCGAATTCGTCATCAGAAACTTCTTCATCCTCGTAGCCTCTTTCCATGCGAGCCCTGCGACGCTCCTCCTTCTCCTTCTTGATCTTGGCGAAGCCTGTCTGCATCATATTCCACAAGTTCATCAAGATTCTCTCGACCTGGTCACTGTCCTGCTTCTCTGGCGGGCCTGCCTGAGCTGCCTGGACAGCTCGTTCAAGCTCTGAGTCGGCAGCGCGTAGTGCGTCTTCGAGATAATCGAGCTTCGTCTCAAAATTGTCTTGTGGTGAATGAGGTGCGGTCGGGTAACTAGGATCCACTGTTAAGAGAAGATCTCGAACTTGTTGATTCAAGGATTCGATGCGCTTCTCGATTGCGCCGTCAGCCTTGCCAGTTTCACCGGAAGACTCTTCTTGTTCGACCTCTATAGCATTGAGGCCCATTTCAAGGTAATCCAGCTGGTTGTTGAGCAGCTCTCCTGGCTTCATTCCTGAGACCCCGAACGGGGGGTCATAATAGTCCTCGTTTTTGGAAGGATTGAAACGAACAATGGCATCCCGTAATGAGCCATTCAAATTCTCGAGTCTCGACTCCATTTCCGTTATCGACTTGACTAAAGAACTGGCTTGACCCTGTAAGTGTAGGTTCTCATCCTTTATTTTCTCCATCTCATCTCTGAGTTGATTCTGTTCCCGGATCGGTGATTTCAGGGGTATTTCGATGGGTTGCTGGCGAGGTTGCCCTCTTGCTGGGACTCCATTGGCTTGATCGTAATAGTCGTTATCGTTGAAGTAGTGCTCGTCTCCAGCGCGATCCATACTGTTGCGTGTATAAGTGTATAGGCTCTCTGGGCTTCCAGGCATGCCATTGAGTGGTTGGAGTGGAGGGGTCAGGTCCTTCTTCTTATTCGAGGCTTTATGGGTGAGTTGAAGGATACCAGCAGTATGTTCCAGTAGGCGTCTTTGAGGCTCCATAAGCCGCTTCTCGAGGTTGAAGAGTTCTGCCGCCAATTCCTCGCATTTCCGCTCGCTCGCCTGTCTTTCAGCCTCGGCTTCCTTTGCGCGAGCATGGTCACCGCTGTTGCGACCCAGTAGACTCCTTCGCTTCCCATCCAGCTTTCCAGGATTATATAATCTCGCCATCGAGATTGCAGCATCTCGGTATTTAGACTGGATGGTAAGATTTTGTCGAGTTGACTCGACACGCTGTGATAGGGATTGAATCTGCTTCTTGAGTTCGTCCACCTCTTCTTGCGACAGAATCGTGTACTTCTTGCTATCGGAGAGGGCTGTTTCTGTAAGGAGATGTACTTGGATTGGGTCGCTGAGGTCGACGAGCGCAGAACTTTGTGGTCGATCAGGGTTCATCTGGCAGAATTACTGTTAGAAGCCGCAGGCTCTTCAACTCTTCAACAGTGGGTAACAAGCATACCGGATTGTACGGTTGGTGATCCTTTTCAAAGCCATTCATAATATCGCTGCGGTAACCCTCGACAAACGTCTTTCCACGTGGACTTGGTACTGGGGGTGACATCCTAGAAGGGCCATACCCGTACGGGCTGCCCTCTCGCGCGTATGCACTCATGGCTTCGACGGGCTTAGGATGGGTTTGTATGGGTCATGAAGGCATAAGGTGAAAGTCGGACGGAAACAGTGATCAAGGTATCAAAACATTGCCATAGAGAACGGTGAAAAGGCTGGCCAGTATCGAAAATTGGCACAAAAAGTGGTTGGCCGGGAGCAGTGTCTTGTCGCTACGTGAAGCAGAGCTGAGCTCCTGATTAGATTGGATCCAATGTAACAAAGGGGCTTTGCGCCCAAACGCCGTTGAGGCTGGAAACCCGCAGAAAGTCGACAGCAATTCAACAAAAAGGACAGGATTATGACCTCAAACAAAGTGTACAAAAGCTGTGAGAAATGATCGGAACACTGGGATAGAAAAGGAGAGGTCGGGGCTGGTCAAGAAGAAAAGGAGGCCCATCGAGAACCTAAAGAGTAAGTTAAGTTATCGAGTGGGACCCTTGTGAAGACCTCCACTGAAAGCTGAATTACAGCGGTTGAGCTGATGAGACTAGCCGAGTCAGGTAGGTAGGTACGTACCGTACCAGCGTAGATCCCTTCCACACGTGCCAATAGATTTCAGTTTTTAGGGGTTTCGCGGGGGCTGGACACGCTGGGGCAAGGCACAGGAGGGGCGCACCCGCATTGCTTGGGCATGGTTTTAGCAGCGCTAGACTTTATTGAGTTTATAGCTCTTAAACGATGCACCAGTCGGAATGAGTCTTTGTTTATACCAATTCTCATGTTAAAGAGAAATAGATTAAATGTTTCGTTTTCTGTTTATATCATTGTTCTGTGGATGGATAAAAATGGTGATTCTGTAGAGGCTGAGCTGATATGCCTCGAATCCTGTTTTCCTTAATTTAGACCTTGATGCTCCCTTGTGACGGCCACATACCGTCACATTGCGTGGCATTGATGGCTGTGTCTGATGATCCACGCAGAAATGCTGACAGTTAATGGTAGGATCGTGGCTACAGGACGGCAGAAAACTTAAGACCTTAATCATGAGCGACAAAAACGCTGAGGTAAATCTTGGGTGACTTAGGGCAAACTTAGTAGGTTCTTTAATCAGTTTATTTTTGCATATGGATTCGGAGGTCCTAAGTCTTCTGACGCCCCGAGAGCGTGGCTGACGAGCGCCATGGATAAAGTTAATGTTAGCATTCTCCTTTGACGTACTCGTGGATCTGACCAAAAGGAAGCCCCACTCATAGAGTGGGCGGCAAAATTCTGGGACAAGGACAAAAATCTGGGACAGCCAATTTGGTGTATTTTCTGATTTTCTATAGGGATTACATACTAATATATATATCTTTAAAAATCTCTATTAAATCTAAAAAAAATAGCTATTAATATAAAAAAAGCTATTTTATATGATAATAAAGCTAATTAAAAAGCTATATAATTTTTATAAGTATATTTTATTATTTAAGTTTTTATTTAGATTTTTAAATCCTTAAGAAAAATAGAAATTTTAAATGAAATATTTCTTAGGAAAAAGCTAGTTTTTCTTAAATAATAAATTAAGTAAAAATTCTATTTATATATAATTTATATATAAAAAAAGAGCTTTTTTTAAGCTATATTATAATATATAGCTTATTAATTTTTATTACTTATATTATATAGAAATCTAAGGTTAAAGTTAGG
>PVQB02000687.1:0-14504 GCA_002980475.2 Fusarium beomiforme | reverse complement strand
TTGTTACACTCAAAGAGATAATGGATCTTGGTCAGCTAATCATACGACGGTATCGGCCTATGGAGCCTAGAACGGCATGGCTGGGGTTAAGCTTTGAGCTATGGACAAGCACCGATGTCACAGGACTTGAAGATACTGAGCTAGGACGGAATATTCCGCTATGAAAAGCGCCTAGGGGTTCTAGATTCTAAAAAGTGACATGGAAGCTGAGAGCTATTGGCGATTGCATTAGAGCTGTAGACCTTGGTTTTCAATCGCCTTATAGTACAGGTAAACTTCTCCGAGGGAATGGATCGGCTAATGCGATTTCTAGTTTCTGACCCTTAGTACCCCATGATCAAACCACCAATCGCTTGATGTTTGTAAAGGGATTGGAAATAAGCGAATAACAAGATGCAGTTAATTCTTTTGATTTTTGATCTATACGAAATTGACATGCAAGAAATGTCTATCTAACTTGGTAGGTAGTTTTACAGTAATCCAATTGTCTTTGCCTCTTTTCTCACAAAGAGCTATTCCTAGACTATTTCAGGCCACCACTCAGAAGAATATCCTGCCCAGTCATGTAACCATTTCTCGCCAACCTGGTAGACCAATTAGAATGCTGCAACTCGTCAAATTACGGAACGACTTACATGATTATCGCCTCACAGACCTCATTAGGCGAGCCTAGACGATGGACTGGAATAGAAGCAGCAATGGCAAGACCGGGATCGGTCTTTTTCAGCTCGTCCAGATCACATCCTTTTCCCCAGGTTCTGCAAATGGTATTAGCTGAGTCAAAATATGGATGTAATCTAATGTCTCACGTGGAAATAGGCGGAGGAATCATGCCCGTAGAGCCAATCATAGCTGGCGAAACCTATCCAAGCCGTTAGCTTTCACAAAGTTTTGGCAGAGAGCTCGAACAACTTACAATATTCACTGTAACTCCTTCAGGCGCCAACAGAGTGGCCAAGTTCTGGCCCATTGAGCTGTATAACCTATTAGCCAGCAGTCCACACGGGGAAGACCCTTCAACTCACCTCAAAGCACCCTTGGAAGCAGCATAGTGGCATCCATTCAGGCCACTTCCACGAGCAGCTATACTTCCAACCAGTATAACTCGGCCCCAGCCCTGCTCCCTCATACCAGCGAGACAAGCCTTTGTGACGACAAATTGGCTTCGGCTATTGATCTCCATCATCTCATCCCAGTCATCCTCCCCAATATCCGCCACATCTCGGATTCGTCGTCCTAGACCTGCATTTGCCACTAGGATGGATACTGCTTTGTGCTTAGAGGCTATAGGCTCTTGGCTCAGCAGGGTAGGAACCAAGGCTCTTGTTGACTCTCGTTGTGAAAGATCTGCATGCACAGGCACAAACAGTTGAGATGGATATGTCTCACCCAGTCCTTGTGCAAGTTTGTCTGCTTTTTCTTTGCTAGAAGAGTAATGCAGACCAACATCACATCCTTGAGCAGCAAAGGCTCTTGCAACAGCGGAACCTATTCCGCCACTACAGTCGTTAGTCTGGCTGACAATACACCTCCAACAATAAATGCCAACTCACCTTGAACCCGTCACCAAAGCCAATCGGCCTTTGAGGTTGTTGTCTATCGTCTGCAATCGAAGCGTCATCCTGTACAAACTCGCATAAACAAATTTACTTAACTCTCCGTTATTGACTTTGCTTTACTCCCCCCTCATCTTATAAAGGGCAAGGCGTAACCTAGTAAACTTAGCTCTGCCGCTATTCCGAGGCCCTTGCCATCGGCGACTTTTTTGTTATTTTCAAACGCCGACGGCAATTGAATTAACTCTGATGGATCCTGGAGAAAGCGTAACCTTCCCCGCAAACATGGGGTCCCCATGGAGAAGACTCGCATTAAGCTTGGATTGTGGGTTGGTCTTTATTAACCCAGCTTCTGTCTCTGCTTTTTTGAATTTTCGTTCTCCACGATCCAAGGCAATATCACACTTTGCTTAATTATTTGTCCAAGATTTAATTGTTCACCATGGAGTTGCAGGGCCAAAGTCTCATCTTGACCGTCAGTGTCTTGACGTCGTTGGGTTTTATGCTCATCGGTTATGACAATGGCCTCATGGGAGGTCTTGTCAACACTTCGGCGTTCAAGGACACTTTTGATAATCCCGATTCTGATATGATTGGCGTTATTGTCGCTATTTTCGAGAGTAAGTTCCACTTTGGCTGTGGAATACGATGGTTACTCACAATTTCTAGTTGGATGCTTCTTTGGTGCCATTTTCTCTTCTATCTGGGGTGAAAAGCTCGGTCGTCGAAAGTCCGTCTTTGTAGGCTGTGTCTTCTTGGTTATCGGTGCTGTTCTCCAAGCTGCTTCTTATACACGAGCCATGATGATTGTTGGCCGTATTGTTTCTGGCTTTGGACTGGGTACCGTCAACTCTACTGTTCCTGTTATGCAAGCCGAGTTCAGTCCCAAGTCAAGCCGTGGTATCTGTAAGTTCCGTCTTGCCTATTGACAAGGCCAAATAACTGATATAGTGTAGATGTATGCGCTCAACTTTCGACACTCAACTTCGGTATCTTCCTCGTTTACTGGATCGACTATGCCCTTTCCTCCCATACTGGCAGCTATGCTTGGCGTGTTCCTGTCATTCTTCAATGTGTTCCTATTCTGGTCATCATGTGTCTCCTGTTTGTTATTCCCGAGACTCCACGTTGGTTGGCAGCCCATGATAGACCCGAGGAGTGCCTCAAGGTCCTTGCTCAAATCCAGGGCACTTCCACTGATGACCCTGATGTTCAAGTCCTTCACAGCGTCATCACCCAAACTGTGGCTTATGAGACATCTATTGGCTCAGGCTCTTGGAAGGATCTGCTCAAGGAGGATAGCATCAAGTCTCGAAGACGACTTCTCTTGGCCTGTGGGATCCAGGGATTCCAACAACTCGGCGGCATCAATGCCATCATCTGTGAGTCATTTTCCTCGTTCCCTCATATTTTATCAATGTGCTCATGGTATCAGACTACTCAAGCACCCTCTTCGAGAAGAGCGTCGGCTTCTCTGCTCACATGTCAGCTCTCATGTCTGGTTTCCTCCAGACCTGGTTCTTCGTCGCCTCTTTCATTCCTTGGGTCTTGATCGATCGCATTGGCCGAAGACCTCTGGTGAGCAACAACAAAACCCCCATGATGTACCTAGCTAACTTGTGTAGCTCCTGTCCATGATCAGCGTCATGGCCGCTACTATGGCTGTTCAGGCGGGTTTGATCTACCAGGTCCAGAACAACACTACTTCAGCACACGCTGCAGGTATTGCAGCTGCAGCGATGTTGTTTGTATTCCAGGGAGCCTTTACTATTGGTTTCCAGGCGACAGTCTGGGTCTATCCGTAAGACCCCTTTGCTCTTATCATAAATAACCCATGCTGATAGACTACAGCGCTGAGATTCTCCCTCTCCGCCTCCGACAGCGTGGTTCGTCCATCTCCACCGCCGTCAACTGGATCTTCAACTACGTAAGTTTCCCATTACCCATTCCCAATATTATACTAATTCCTCACAGATGATTGTTCAAATCACTCCTATCTCCATTGACAACATTGGCTGGAGGACATACATCATCTTTGCAATTCTGAACGCTCTTTGGGTTCCTCTCATTTTCCTTTTCTTCCCTGAGACCAAGGGTCTTGAGTTGGAGGATGTTGACCACCTTTTTGGCGGAGAGGATATTGTCGGCCAAGTTGATGAGAAGGCCAATGCTGCAGTTGTCATGATGGAGTCTGTTGGAAACAAGACTGCTGCTTAAGTAATTCAGTAGTCATACTGAGAAGCAGGCGTTGGGGATGAGGTTCACATGTTGTAAAATAGTTCTGAGGATCTTTGCAAGCTTCAATGGGGCTGAAGAAGCGAATACTAATCGATATGATTGGCACATCTTCAATGATGTCATGTGAAAGCTACGTGCATAGTGATTACTGCCGAATAATGCTTGATTGGATATTCCATCGTCCATATGCATGCATAGGGTTTACGTATTCTGTCTCTGGCTTCGGCATATGAGCCACCCGCCGCACCAATTTCCATATTGGGATCGGAATTTAGTTTGGCATTAGCCGCTGAGGGGTAGCGGCATGTAACCCAGTTCAACCTCCAAATTCCAAAGCCCGATTCCTACCCAATATTTGTTCTGTTGCTGACCATCTTCCTCTTCATATGCCGTCTGTCCAGTTCCTCCAGCATATCATTTTCGGATACAACGCTAGTTACTCGCCACCATGTCATTCAAGATCTATAACGAGGGTGCCAAGGCCATCTTTGGCGAATGTTTAACAATTGATGTGGTTCACGAGAATGACCAGTATCCCTTTGCCCACGAAGCTGGTGTTTTTATTCCAGAGGAAAATGCCTTGTTCATCACCAGCAACCAATTTCCAGACCCAACAACCGGCCAGAAGACAATCCGCATAAGCAAGGTCCAACTTTCTCCTGATGGAAAGTTTGTCAGCTGCGAAGAAGTCAACGCACCAGCTGTCATCATGGCCAATGGTGGTGTAAACTACAAGGGCGGAGTACTCTTCTGTTCACAGGGGTCTTTGACCGCACCAGGAGGTCTTGTATTTATGCAGCCCACGGCACCCTATCGCTCAGTAACACTTATCACCTCCTTTTACGGACGAGATTTCAACTCGGTCAACGATGTTGTTGTTCACTCTGATGGATCTATCTGGTTCACAGATCCAATCTATGGATACGAGCAGGGTATAAGGCCAGCCCCAAGACTCCCGAATCAAGTCTATCGATATGATCCAAAGGACGAATCGATACGAGTTGTTGCAGATGGATTCGGTAGACCAAATGGTATCTCATTCAGCCCCGATGAGAAGGTTGTCTATATCACTGATACAGACTGGATCCATGGTGATGGAACTACTGATGACACTCGAGCATCAACCATGTAAGTCACCCATATCACGAGATCATGGACATATTCTTCTGACCGTCTACGATAGATATGCCTTTGACGTACAAACCATCTCAGGAGGACCATTCCTCGCTAACAAAAGAGTATTCGCCATGGCTGACACGGGCATCCCCGATGGCATTAAATGCGATACCAAAGGTAATGTATACAGTGGCTGTGGCGACGGCGTCAACATCTGGTCACCAGGTGGCGTTCTACTCGGAAAGATCCTCATTGAGGGCGGTGTTGCCAACTTCTGCTTTGGTAGAAACGGGGAATTGTTTATGCTCAATGAGACTAAGATTTGGAGAGCTCAGCTGGCGAGTGGCGTCAAGGGGGCTTTGCTCGGCATCTGAAGCGCGTCTTACTTGAGGGAAGAACTAGCCTCGAAGGGTCACAAAACTGTATTGACTATTTCTATTAATATGACGGCAATTAATTCTCCATTCCAGGTGTTAGAGTGCTGACGAGAGCCTTGGTTATTTGTGGAAGCATTTGCCGGTTGCCGACCATCGGCGGCATATGCTTTCGGTGTCTGGAGCAAAAGCCGGCCGTTCTGCAAGTGGACTCATCTAACATGGGGTTAAATTTCTATGACGAATGCCTCGGCTTCTATATCACACGGTAATTGAAGTTCGGTAAATGATATAGCTATACATCTTACCCCAAGCCGCCTCTCCGCATATGCCGTTAAATTTTCGAATCCTCAATATATACTATATGGGAAACAACACCCCGACCGGACCCAAGTAACCCTTCCAAGGTCATCCCAAATCACCGCCTATACAATTCAAAATGGTCATCCAAACAAAAAAGCAACCGAGCAAGCCTCGAGTTCGCAAGTCGAGAAGCTCGACAACGAAGCAACAAAACTCCAAAAGCACAGTCCTATCATCATGTCTCTTCTGTCTTCGAAACCGCAGAAAGTGTGTACGCATAAATGGACAAGCACAGTGCTCTGAATGCACAGCCTTATGCCAGACTTGCCACTGGCCAAACCTTCAACAAAATCGTGAGTCACCTTACAGAACATTTTGCAACTCTTCTAACAAGCATAAAAGTCCATCAAATATTACACGAGAAACAACAATTGTATCTCCAGAGGCGGTCACTTTCAAAAAGCTTACTAGAAGGCGTCAAAGACATGGAATTCTGTTCATCGACGATAGAAACACAACAGACTTTAAAGAAATTACTAGATGATATGGTTCATGTGGAACAGAGAGCTTTTCAGCTTGAGTCAGAGGAATCAAGGATTTGGGGTCTAGGGCTCAAGGCTCAGGACAGTGATGATATACACTCGGAGGACTCCTACTCAAGTGAGAGATTGTCTGGGCCTACTCAGGTCCTCGATTACAACTTTGCGTTTCCTTGGATAGATTGAGAATATATCTCTACAAATGAACAAGAGCGTGATTGCGACTTCGCCCCCACAATTTCCACCCTTCACATTCCCCAAGAAAGGTCGACTTCATCTTCTGCAAATCTCTGCGTTGATATCACATCCAACAAAAAAATCGATTACTCCCAGCATGCAACGAGCGGCACAGGACGGCCTTGACTGGCAGCAGTCAACCTTTTACTTACTGCCAGTATGGACGCGAGACCCTTCCGTCAGCGCTATTGAGACAGTATGCCGTCAACAGCTCAAGATACCGTTAGAGAAACCCTGCACCATCACATTTCACGCGACAGGTCTCTTCAACAAGGCCTACCTCGTCCCCGTACTGAGGGAAATACCTTTATTATGTGTGTTACCTTACCCGCCTACCCTCGCCATAAAACACGTGCAGAGGTTGTCACCTTGAAGTGGGTGCGTGAGAACACCAGTGTCCCAGTTCCCGAGGTCTTTGCTTTTGACGACAGTAACAACAACGAGATCGGTTTCGAATGGATATTGATGGAGTTTATGTAGGGAATATCAGCGCGCAAGCGATGGCGCACCATGTCGATGGAGCAAAAGATCGCGCTCACAAAGCGATTTGCGGTATTTCAATTTGAGTTATCTGGCCTCGAGAAGCAAGACTCAGCCTTCAAAAGTATAGGGACATTGGATTCTCCAGAATTCGACCTTCAGGCCGACTTTAAGGTGCCCCAAGCTGCCGTCACGCCTGAGCGCACGGTGTCCCATGAGTTTTTCATGGGCGATCATCTTGAATATGACATTCCAAGGGGGCCATTTCGCTCAACTCATGATTGGCTAAGCGCCATATTGGCAATCATCATACGACATCAGACTTTGGTTCTAGAGAATTCTGAGGATGAAGACGATATTGAGGACGCCGGAGATATCCTACCAGTAGCGCAAAGCCTTCTGGCTCTACTTCCTAAAGTTTTTCCCACCAGATTCGGCCAGCCCAGAACCATCAGCCCTCCGCCACCAGGATCTCAACCTCAACAACATTTTGGTTAACGAGAAAGGACAAATTACAGCTGTTATCGACTGGGAATGTGTGTCGGCACTGCCACTCTGGATGTTGAGTCAAGTGCCTAAGTTGATGATCAGCCTCGTGAAGATGAACCGCAGCGCGACTCATATGCCAACGATACACCGGGACAGGCTATCGAAGAAGAAGATGAGTGCAACGACCCAGACTACCTTAACAACGAAGGCAAGAATGGACTATACTGGATTCACCAGATGGAGTATGAGACCACACAGCTACGCAAAGTCTACAAAGCCAACTTGGAGGAATTGTGTCCTGGTTCGGTCAAAGAATCCCCTCTCAAGGACGACTTCTATGAAGCAGTCTTACAATGTGATGGAATATGGAAAAAGAAAGTACGCAGGTGGGCAGAGTGTATTGAAAAGGGCGACTTTGTCAGGTTTGAGGACGTCTAGGTATAAGTCTCATAAGAGAAGGTACTTCATAGTCTTCTCGAAAGATATGGTGATAACGTAGACGGCGATATTATGTTGGCGTCAAGTACGGTTTCCTGCCACATGTATTTCGGTACAACCCGCAATGCTGGTCTTAAGAGGTAGTCCTGCGAAAACATTTGCCATTTAGCGTTGACGCTCTGCCATTCTTGTTGGCTTGCTTGGGAAGCTAGATAATAGTAAAGTAAAACCTATTCTGGTTCCTGAAGTCGAACATGCCTACGCTGAATGGCTGATGTGAAGAACTGAAATTCCTAGAATGTACAGGGCTATCTCGAATCCACAAACCGTACGGCAAAGAATATGAGACAATATCAGCATTCCTTCAACCTTTAATATATCATTATTATGCCTTTATTCTGGCATATGCCTAGTCGGAAGCCAGAATCCTATCGCAGTACCAATGTAGTTAAATCAACACATGGTGACGCCTATTGGATAGAAATAATAACCAAATTAATAAAAAAAAATAAGTTTTATATCTCAGCTATCTGATCAGAATTACTAAATATAATAGTAACTCTAAGTACTTATACCTATACTTACTTAATTAAAATATCCATTATTATTATTAATATTAATATTACTAATATTCTTATACACGTTTTATTTAAGAGATTAAAAAAAACTTCTCTTAGATCTTAAATTTATTCTCTGCTGCTTTACTTAGTAGTAAAGTTTAAGTCTTTATTATCTAACTAATGCCTATTTCCTAGCCTTACTATTACCGAAGCTCGACTCATGTCTGAGCCTGCTTAGGTCCTTAATTACAATTTTGCTTTTCCTTAGATAAATTGAATCGAGATATATAATACTTTATTATAAAGTCTATTCCTTATTGTGTGTGTACGAGTTTCTATGTGCTAAACGAAACGAGCCTCGGACAGGTAGAACAGTTAGGGAAAGCAAAAGAAGTGAAATTAATTAAGCAAAAATCCCCTGGTAACACTCTAAGTAGCCCGCATATGACTTCCGTCTCATGGCGTCTCGTATCCTTCGTACCATGGAAGATTCCCTCCCCCGGGCCTCAAAAAGGCGCCATTCTCAGCCTCTTGAAAGCTCACATATTTCGCCACGTCCGAATAGGTACTTCCGTAAGTATCAATAGCACTTAGGCGAGCGAGAAACCCATCATCTCCTATTTCTGGCTGGTTGTCAAATGCTTCCGGAATAAGAGTAGGCGTGTTTTCGACTTCCTTCAAGAGACCGGGCTGGAATGTAGCGGTTTCGTCCAGATCATACTCACAATCCTTTAGGCCTAGTACACAGGAATAATTGTCCATTTCAAAGTCCACAGACGGAAAGGATTGAACATGTTCAGTTCTTTCCTCTTCTTCGGAGGCTGTTCGAGAGCTCAATCTATCATCGGTAGGGAGGCTATCCCAACACTGTTGTAAGAAATCTTCAAATGCCAGCTCCCTAAATCTTTTCCAATGGCTTTCAATTCCAGCCTCGCGTATCACTTGGCAAACTTTCGGTAGCGCAAATATCTGACGAAACAATTCCTCAGCTGCACAAAGTTTCTGCGCCATTTCATAGCTGAGATAGGGGCTCGAAGGCATCGGCTCTCGGGGGAAAATAATTTTGAAAAGTCTCTCCCATTGCTCCCTGTGAGTCATTTTGGTGTCAGACCTTGCTTTAATTTGTCTTTCCATGTCTTTGGTGATGACTCCGGCCCGGGGAAGTGGCGGTGGTCCATATATTTCTATACATGGATGCTCGGGGATGCCATCTATGTCCCCAGGAAAGGTTTGGAAACAATCAGGGCAACGATTGGGCATGTGTTTGTCTTCAATGTGCTTTTTCAGGCTATAAATGTCCCTGAGCTTTTTCACACAAGTCTTCCTGTTTCCTTTAGGATCCCACTTGATGAAAGGGCAAGCCCAAAAGCGGCTATGTTGGGAAGATCCATCTGCACTAGATGAGCCTTCTCCGTTCCGGTCAGACTCTTCATCCTCGCTCCCCCCATCGCCATCAAGGTTCTGAGGTTTGCGGCAACCAGATTTGTTGCCTTTCTTTGTGACGGATCCTTGAGTTCTGTTGTTCGACCTCGTATACCTTCGATCGATTTGCTTGCCCTTTGTTGAAGCGGTCCTTCTTTGTGGCGCATAGGACCTGTAGAATTCATCTATGATTATCTCCACTAGGTCTTCCAAAGTCTTCTGTAAAGCAATTTCCACATGATCTGGTAGACCCGCTTCGATGAATTCTCCGCGAAAGAGGATTGCAGACAGGGAGGCATCGCTGGCAACGGAGCATGTCGTGGATACTACCTCCAGATTCTCAAAGAAGTCGTTCGCGTCCCAAAGTTCGTCAGAGTGGTCGAAACTTCCGATGCAAGCCATCATGGACAGCTTAAGCCTGTCTTCTCCAGAATTGGGCACTTCTATTTGGGGCAAAGACCTTGCAGACATAGAAAGTGCGCGTTCTGAGCCGGGGTTGACTCTCGAGAATTGGCCATTCCTTATTTCTGGTAGCTCCAGCTGCTGGCCGTCAAAGCAAATCTGTGCAGAAGGCACCATACCCAAAGCCTCAGCAAAGCTTATGGTGGATTCATTAGGCCAATCGAGGTGCCTCGCCGACGACTCCCCCCATGAGAACTCTGGTACCGAAACAAATGAGCGACCATTTCTTTGTTGAGTGGTGTAAGTCGCCAGCCATTCAGCAACGCTTTGGTGTCCTGTGTATGAGACGCTTCCGGGAACAGAGAAAGATGGTCCCGATTGTGAAGGTGCTGATGACAAGGCCTGCGCAGATCCTAGCTGTGGTAGTCTAGACGGAAACAACGGCAGGACACTTTCCCCAGCAAGACCGCTCTCTGATGATTCCAAGATCGGATCATAGACTGGGTAAGAGATAAGAGCGTCTTCTTGCCCGACCCCTACGCCTGATAGTAATGGGCCATGGGCCAGGTCTTCTTCACGATTTCTGAAACCAGTGTAGGCCAGATTTGTGACCTAACACATTAATTAGCATCAGAATTTGTTACTGAACCAAAAAATTAAACCGTCCAGATGAGAGCGACTCACTCTCAGCGAAGGCTTTGCTGAGGGTTTGTCGCCAGCAGCACCACCAGTCGTGGTAACATCCATTGGGTCCGACATATTCTAGACAACTCTAAAGGATGCAGAGTATTGCAGAGGCAAAGGGTTGAAGTAAAAGTATAGTTAATAGGAGAGAAGAAACTAGAATTCATTGTGCGACGATTCAGCTTCTTATGGTGAATTGAATTCAAAATTTAAGCCTGTGTCTGGGATGTTTTTTTGAATTGAGAATCCTTGCAAAAAGCATTGGCTGTCGTGACTCCAAATCATATCATCCATGACAGAAAAAGCAATGAGGCTTACAATTCATCATCTCATTGGGAGACGGAAAAGCAGGCTGTAGGAACTGCCTATGCACGGACAGACCGCTTGCTACTGAGACAAGTCAGACAACTTCAGCTGCAACATGACGGTCACATCATGCATGCTGTGTATGGCTGGAGACTTGTAACTTCCAGCAAATTCAGTCAGGATCTCTTTAACTATTGCCACGACAGATTTCTAACCAGAATCAATTGAATACAGTACCAACTCCCAAGTGCCAATATGCGTGCTCGCAAAACTTGTCCGATATATCCAATGTCCTCTAGGAGGCCCTCAATTCATTCTCCGCTCCCCAACTGAGCAGTAGGGTTAACTCTCCGTCATCCAACCAATGCTTATTTCCTAATCCTGCCATTACCTCAGCTCGACTTGAGTTGAGAATCAACTTCTAATAGTCGCAAGCGAGATCAGGATAATTGATCTTCGCCTTAAACTCTACGTTGTTGCTGGTATCGCTGGTACCAAGTCTGACCACGACTCTCAATCACTCTGATAGCTTTCCAAATACTCTCAAGTCGGGTAGTAATACTCCAGGAGAGGATGTTACTGATCATTCTTCACATTCTCGTTGGCCTTCCTCATGAGCCAAATCAAAGTTGCCCAAATAGCAGACTTTCTCGCTGGTCTCATCCCACGCATAGGTAAAAGTGATACAAGCTTGGTTATTTTCCAACATGAAGAAGCTAAACACGGAGCTGTTGAGCCCTAGAAGAGCCCCCGCGTCAGAATAACCGCGCTCTACAAGGCGATGGCGCAGGTTTTCGACCATTCTGACACGGATGAAAGCACCTGCGAAGCAGTGCCTTATCGCTTCATTAAAAGGTTTACTCTGTCCATCAGTGGCGCTACAGAGCTTGACGACTAGAAAAGGGTAGAAGAGTCCTGTCCCTTCAATAGCCTCTGCTTCTAACATTAACCATCTGGGTATTCCAATGCGGTCAATCAGAGACTGTGAAGGGATCCATCCATAGAGAAAGTCAGGTTGAGAAATTGGGCGTCGATCTAGATATGTCGATTCCTTTTCAATCGAAAATGTGCTCATGTGCTTTTGGCTTGTATTCTCCAGGACATGGGCCTTGCTGATGCCAAGAGTGTTGAACTCAATGTTTCGTAGATATTTTTCTATCCAGGAGCAGCCTTCTAGTGCTACAAAAGCCTTAAAAACCTCCTGGGGATCTTTTAACACCGTCTCACGGGCAGGTGATTCTCTTACATCGAAAACCAGGCTAGCGTTGAAGGAACCCATTTGTACAATGTCCTCTGAAAACTGCGGCATGCAAATGCAAACTGGGAGACCCTGCGTCTGGGGATGTCCTCATTGGTGTTAACTAAGGCGTCAGAAGCCATGGTGGTTTATAATGTCGAGATAGAAGAAGGTCCTGCCGCCAAGCGGCCTGAAAGTACAGCTATATATCTTCTGGATTTAGTAAGGAGTAATTAGGGATATCGAGGTAGAGCCCAACTTGATCGGCCAAACGCACAATTCCCTTTCACTCTCTGTAGTCAACTTGTCGCATCTCAGGCTGCTGAGGCTTTTCGATAGAAGGACTGTGTATCGTTGGTGAGATGTCTCAGTCTCCAGGGTAGTGTGAGAAGATGACAGTTTCTGGCTAGCTTGCGATGCTGGAAGCTTTTATACTGAGAACGCGACAGGAGACGGCCGATTAAAGTAGGGCATTGGTGACTGAGATCTCTACAAGCTCAGTCACTGAACGTCAAAGGGCGCGGCAAATAATGCAAAGTTCTTTATTTGTACTTCTTTTACTTACACTATGTCACACTCCGCTGCCTATTTGGAAAAAATAAAAAAAAATAAAAAAAAATAAAAAAATCAATGGTCCTTTTTAATTAATTATTCTCGTGTGTTCTCTCTCTGAGAAACAGATATCCCTAGGCAGATATATCAAGAAAGCGTAGTCATGTTCAGAAATAATCAATAAAATAGCTTCTTCAACTTCTGATACCTTTTTACAACCAGATGACCTCCTGGCGCATATGTTTGCCCCAGCGTAGGTAAAGACTAGATACATATACTAGTATAACTAGGCGCTTGTTGAAGTCCAGTAGTAGCTAAACGGCAAAGAAAGAAACTTAGGAGGACTCGCCTATCTTATAGTTGGGTGCCAAACTGCATTCATTCTCAATAAAATTGGTATCTTGAATATCCAAAAAGAGGTTTTGGAATTTTCACGGCTTGTTGTATTCAAGAGCTCACTATTTGTCGGTTACTTTATATACGAAAGCAAACCGAACCAGCAGGCCTATTTTCTATTTGAACCCTTGTTTTGCAGTTGGCATGCCGCATGATATGCCGCCTCAACGCTTTGACCAGCTCTAATAAGATCCAGGAGAGCAACTGCATCCTCCCATTCTCCAGAATATAAGACCTCCGTAATGGCTAGGTACATTTTGAGCTTTTCCTCCATATCTTTGACCTTTTCCTCCAGCATGTTTGTCTCTCCTTCTGAGGAACTCTGCGGCTTCTCTTTCTCTCCTTGTTGGGGCGCCATGTTTAACGTGCTGCCGCTGCTGGTGTTGTGCTGACAAAAGGTAAGCAGAGAGGCAAATAGGGACATCTCTGTATGAGCTCTAAAATTCCATAGAAAGTTTTTTTTTTTTTTTTGGTCTGAAATCCTGCGCGTCATAAACAGGATTTGTGATGGATTTTTGTCTTACTTGCGTGCGGTTGCTTGTTTAAACGATAAGTGAACGATGCAGCAGAGACGCCAATCACTAGGTACGAAGGAAAATAAACAAAATTTAGGCAGATCCTGGATTCAAAGGTCTAAAAACCCAATTAAACGGTTGAGAGGTAGTCCCTAGGAGCTAAAAACTTCGGGAAAGGTGCTTTCTTAAATCATAGAGTAATCCACATTCTTATAAACAATAAAAGACCGCATACTCAAAGCAAGTTTTCTCAAACTCTAAAAAACTCATCATTTTATTTGTGGATTTTTTACTGCTTCAAAGCTTGTGATTAGACAACCTGGAACTCGGTTCGTCGTTAATGACGAACGTTGATATAAAGCAGCTTGAATTGTGATTGGTAGTTCTCAGCGGAGTGTACGCCGGCAACTGCAGCCCAATGGGAAGCACGATGCAAAAGAAAAGCAAATTAGGTAATCAAGAAATGTTTAAAAGAAATCACACAGTTATTGGCAAGTGAAGGAAGTTTGTTTCCTTGTTAATGCCTTGTTCTTCGTCTTTGTTTTCGAAGAATTCAATGTATGTGCTTGTCAGCTTGGTGATGCTTTTAGGAAATGAACAGAGTACCAAATTGAAGCAAGGTCTCCCAATAAGTCAAGCGCGTAATTGGTTTAGTGGTAA
>PVQB02000686.1:0-25013 GCA_002980475.2 Fusarium beomiforme | reverse complement strand
GCCGCAGGATCCCATGGAAATCGAGAAAGTAGCTATCAAAATAAACAACTGGTGGTATGCTACTTGAATAGTGAGGATGCTGGGGTTCTCGAAGGAAAAGGTCATCATATCGATGAATGGTGATAGATTCAGTACTGCACTTGCACGGAGAGCTTATATGTAAGGAACAAGATGAACTTGGTAGTTTTTCTACTTAACCAAAATAACAATATAAGGCTGGGAATGTGGCTTAAAAGAAACTATAAAAGTTTTGTCACACTTGAGCTTTCTAACATGTTCTAATTCTCCTATAGATAAATGATATATGCACCGGCAGGTTTTCCATGTAAGGCGGTCCTAAGTTCTTGCACAGCCGACGTGGGTTGAGAGCAAGGGCAACTTGAACCTGGTCAAGGTTGTGGATCTCTCGGCTTGGCTTGTTCGTTTTCGTATTCAATACCTGCAAGTCGACCGAATGATTATGGACTTGACATCTCTTGACATGGGAAGAGGAGTCGCCTTGCTAATCTGGCTAATAGATGATACGATTGGTACAAAGACACAGATGCCAGGGAGCATGTAAGCCATAGCAATACTCCTGTTAAATAAAATTAGAAATCCCTCTAAATCCAATATCACCAGAATTTAACGCTGCTGAATGGACTGACGACTGCAGGAAAACATGCTCAAGAAATATCGACAAGGCTGTCCAGTTTCACCAGCTGAGGTCTGAATAACTTCACGGAGGCTATGTCCAAGGACTATGTTCAAGGATAGTCTGCTGGTCTGCATTTCGTGAACTAATCGTTGGCGGACGGTATACATAGTATCAGGCTCAATCAAATGTCAAAGCCCATTTCCTCCTGTAGAAGCAGGATACTTCACTCGCCAACAACTGGAAGCAACCCGATTGAGCCTTTGTCCACTGCCGTATCCAGTAACATTAGCGATCCAGAACAACCCATTCAAACCCTTGCAGTGAATCCACCATCCAATAGGGTAGATATTTAGTTGAACTCTTGACGATGATCTTCTCCACTGAGGAAAGAGTTCTTAGTTCTGCATCAATACGCTGCAATGCTTCTTGAGCAAACTGTGGGTCTGCTTGGGCCAAGAGCATGGAGAATTTCCCTGCAACTTGCATTTCTGATGTTTTTAGATTGTTGCATTTGTCTGAAAGGAGATCTAGATTCCGCAAGCTATCTTGTCTGGTGTTGACCTCTTTGGTCTGACCTTGTACGACTGGGAAGCTGATTGATAGATGGGATAGTAAGTTGGCATTTGTGGAACCAATGCAGACTAGAAAGGATCATAGGAGTGCGTCTTGTTGCTTTGGCTCGTCCATCATATAGAAGCGATTCATTCCATAGAGGACTTTCTTAGCCTCGGCGCATTTTTGTTTGTTGGTATATAAAATGGCGAGCCATTGTTTCGGCTTGTCGGGTGCGAATGTTTCTACTCGACTTCCAAAGTCTTGGAAACGATAGGCTGGTGACCTGACTACGACCACTCGTTTTGTATACGCCAAGACGAATTTCTTCTGTCAGGTCTAGAAAGTTCAGAGGGCTAGACTTTGCTGGCTGCGATGCCTCTTCGGTTTTGGAGACGGGTATAGAAGAAAAGTTCAGACATTCGCAAGGCCATGGTCATCAATGATATTGCCTGGTAGCTTATAAGTCCTATTGCTGTGTGAGACAACGAGGCGAAATCTGATTTACGAACTCTCTTACAGAAATTTAAGTTTTGTAGAATTGAATGAGGAAGAAATAAAACTTGATCCTTGAAGCAAATTGTTTGTGTATATACGGATAAGTATTTACGTTGCTGTGTAAGTTGAAGGAGAGGGTATCGGAAAGGAGAACGAGAAGATGTTGGGAATAACAGCTGGGAATAGGATCTAGGCGAGATGGAATCATGAAGATGAGGGGTCGCACAGCTCAAATGTAAAATTTACAATGGTGTGCAAGCTTACTTAACGATAGAACTTACAAGAGCTAACAAGCAAACAATCATGCAAGGAAGCAAAAGGCCACCGTGGTGATGGTGATAGCATGGATGATATTACTATTGGCTGGATCGGTGGATTACAATAGGAGTCGCGAAGAGTGTGGGAATATCGGGTAGAATTTACGTATTGCTTTTTCTCGATTTAGAGAGCGTACGTTATACCTGTTAAGAGGAATCTACAGGTTGACAACAAGCCATGAGATGGCCATAGTAGGAACCCCTTCTAGGCATACAACGGACACCCAGGACGAACAATTTGGAGGATCTCTATGAAGCAGCCTAACAGGCAATATCAGTTGCTGTAAACTTATCGCCGATTTGGATGGAGGCTGACCATCCTGGCCTGCGATCTTCCTGAAGAAAAATTGGTAATACTTTAACCTTTGAGTTCGACTTCTTGCTTGTAATGATTAGTTGATCGTCCATGCTCTGTACATGTGAGTTCGCAGCGGTAATGTGAAACTGAATTCCACATACGCGCAGGTTGTGAGTTAGCATGGATCCCTGCATGTCACTGGAATACATGACGTTTGGTTGTCAAGACTCGGACAAATATGATGACCCTTGGCAATTGCGAACATCTAAATTGAGACCTCGGAAAATTGCTCCGTAGTGCCTTGACGTTGCCAGCTCATCAAATGCCATTCTTAAGTGACAACTCATAGATGATGATAGCGGTGAGCCCGAGTCTGCAGTGTGGCAGCGAACAAGATAGCCTACATATATCTCACCCTTTATTGAAAATCTGTAATATTTTCTCGGCCATTGCATCGATCCCCTCGACTTATTAGTGCTACTTTCTAGTAGAATCTGCCGGCCCCTGTCCCTTTGTCGTCATGGCTTGTCAGTGTCCTCGGGGTAAAGCCCCACTGACTGGGCAAGGCTGATGGCCCCCACCTGAAGCCTTGCACAAAAAAGGTTCCGATGCCAGGAGGAATTGGTTGACTCATATTCACAAACCGTACAATTCAATCAAAGCAGCACAATCGTTTGTCTGCTCAACAACGTCGACGCTCGTACTACGCCTGCGATAACTCTCACTAGAACCTTAATAGAGGCTACTCAATATCAATAAATCGAAACAGCATTTTCTCCTGGCCGATATTTGTGTTTGACTCACAAATCACCCCTCCGTTCCACCCCGCGAATCACAGACATCCCACCCCAGCTGCACTAGCCACGACCACAACCACCACTGCGTCCTCGACTCTTTCAATTCAGATACACTACCTAATAGAGATGGCCCCTCTTTCTACGGGCTATGCGCCCGATCTCGAGAAATATCTCAGGTCTCTCAAGGGTCAAGCACTGGAATCTTCTGTTGAGAGCCTCATCTCGTGAGCTAAACCTGCCAAGCCCTGTTTGCCAAGATGCTCGTTACTAAGTGTTCACGATGCCTTCAGACTTCTCAAGCGACGGCAAATCAAGGGCTCTGAGCCTTGCGCCGTAGCTACAGCTCACATTCTACTCCAAGTCGTCGCCCGGTCGAAATGGCTCAACGTTGAAAGCTTGATCGAAAATGTTACTCGCATTGGTCGTCGCCTGGTCGAGGCTCAGCCCAAAGAACTGGTTATTGCGAACATCGTGCGCCGGGTCCTAGGCCTCATTCGCGATGAAGCTGCGGAGGATAGAAACGAGGGTGGGAGTGATACCCCCAGTGATGCTCAGATCACACCAACCGATGCTGTCCCCAACCCAGATGCCCTTTCTCACCAATGGCCTCCTTCGACATATGGCAAGCAAGATTCCGCCGGAGACTACATCACGAACAGTGCCAAACCTCCTCCCACCCGACCTGGGCCACTGTCCTCCTACAGTTCCGTCAACGTGCCCAAGACTCTCTTTCACCTCCTTTCAGTGTCTACACCTGGCGAGCTTGCGCCTAGCAGCCAGGGATCTCCCCTAGGTCTTTCAGGAGCATCTACTCCTTCATGGAGAGCTCCTTCGGCTCAGGTTCACGCTCTGAGATCAGAGGTCATTGACGGTATTGAGGAGATCAAAGATGAAATTAGCTCTGTGGACGATCAGATTGCGGCCTTGGCCGATGTTCAGATCCACCCCGGCGACTACGTGCTTGTTCACCAGCCCTCGCCTACAGTAGAGCGATTCATTCTTCGTGCAGCTCTGAAGCGCCGATTCACAGTCCTCATCGCTACCGAACCCCCACGGAAACAGACCCCCGAAGTTCAGCATGCCTCATTCCGTAAGAAGCTCACTTCTGCTGGTATCTCAGTGATCAACATTATGAATGGAGGATTGATGGCATACATGTCCCGAGTGGACAAGGTGATCCTGGGAGCGCGAGCGATTGTCGCTAATGGTGGTGTTATCGCCGATGCAGGTGCTGCAGCTGTTGCGCGAGCTGCGAAGGAGCGAGGACGTGCTGTTATCGTCCTCGGAGGCGTGTACAAGCTCAGTCCTGTGAACCCCTTTAGCGGAGAGTCACTGATTGAGTGGGGAGACTCTGCTACGTTCGTCAACTTTGCGGACGGACACATGGTAAACAGCGTAGAGGTTCGAACTGCCATCACTGAGATGTTGCCACCAGAGTTGATTGACATATACATTACCAATCTGTAGGTCAAGAGCCCTCGTGTAAGACAACCACTAATTTTATTGTTTAGGGGAACACACTCGAGAGATCACCTGTCGAGTCTCATCGCAGACCATTATAAGCAGGAAGATGTTGATTTTTTCCTGGACGGCGAATGATGGAAGGAGATGAAAAAGAAAGGAAGAAGGAAACGAAACATCGCAAAAGTTGTGCCATTCATTCATTTCTCGGCGTTGAGCGAGACGGGGATTCTACTATCCAGTGAAGGAGTGAAGGTACCATAGAATTGCTTGATATCGCATATCACCAGCGTTAAATGCCATCCAATGTCACAGGTTATGGGCTTGAAATCAGCCTCACGCAATTTTTCAAATTACACCGTATGCATCGTATTGAGTCATATGCGGTGTATGCGGTGTATGAAAGCAATGACGACGACGTCTCATCTAATAAGTCAAGCTTAACTTTAGAGGTGCTCTCAAAATGATCAGAGGCCGGGAATGCGGCACTACATCTGTCAGTTTAGTCTAGGCTCCCTCGCTCGGCCGCGTAAGCACCAGCTCGGCCATTGGACACAGGGGATCCTGGGGAGTCATAGGGCTGCGAATGCAAGTTGCGTAACCCCCTGTACAGCGCTGTAGGGCATTTTTGATGGGTTGCAAGCCGTTTCTTTTTGGACATGATGTGAGGTGATAGCTCGGAGATCCGAAGATTGATAAAGGTTAAATAAAAGGACCAGACCCTTCTTTTCAGGCCATAACAGTCACGACCTATTCAGATAGCTTTCAAGCTTGCAAGCTTAGGTCCATCAGTGTGCTAGCTATTGTATCACACCATCAACTCTCACACACCTGTTCTCTCCCCATTAATACGCCTCCATAGCCGCATCACCCTCCTCCTCCTCCTCTCATCATGACAACTCCATTAACAGCCATGGACTCTACCAACAGAAACAATAACACGTATCTAACATCTGGGCAACCCCCAGCAACAGCTGACGATCTGCCACCCCCTCCGTACTCAGAGACGGATATTTACTCTGTCTCTTCTCAACCCCCGCACTCGCCACATGCTGCCTCCGTCGCCGGCTCCGGGCACGGCCCCGCAGCCCCCGGCGACGATACCGTCTCCCACATGTCTTCAACTTCAACTACAGAGCCCATCTTCACTCCGCCGCTCACACCCCGTACCGAATCTAATGCCAACGCCACAACAACTACAACTCACGAAATTCCTCTTTCTCCTAGTGTAGCTCTCTACTTTGAGACTCGGCCAGTTCCAACATCAGCGTCACAGTGGGAGCCTCAGACTCATAGCATTGCTGTGAAGCCAAACTCTGTCCCTGAGGATATTCCTTATCCAGAGAACTGGGCAACTTCATACGATATCACGCCTCAAGATTGGGCGACATTTGTCAACTTTCTTCTTCCTGATCACGACTCAGTGAGGAATGAAGCTATCCTTGGTGAAAAGGGCAAATCAGAAGATGGCTCAGATGTCAAATCCTCTATTGGCGATGGCAGCGTCAAGTCAGAGCGTCATACAAGTGATCCCAATGAGCTGCGTCGCAAACGTGCAGAGGTCGAGGCTATAGTACAGCAGTGGAACTCTGGTTTCTTTGCACCACGAAATGTCGTGGTAAGACTCCAGCCGGAGGAGCAATCACACATGCCAGGAGGATGGGAGACTACATTCGATGATCCTCCAGTAGAGCTCCCACCACAAGTTGGGCCTTCTTCTCAGAGAGAAGGAATGCCTCAGCGCAGACCTGGTGGTTGGACAGGATCTTGGGGTGGCTTCCAAGTCGACAATGATAGCGTCCGCTGGGGAGACAGATTTGTCGCTGATAGCAATGGACTTCGCATAAGAAACATTGTCATGGATAGCAGGGGCATCCGAATGCACGGCCAGCCTGTTGGGGCTCCTTTTGGTCCTGGACCATCACAAGCACCACCTGCGAATGCTCGCAATATGTCTCCTTTTATGCTTGGAAACCCACAAGGTCCTCCTGATGCTAACGCCTTTCCCCCACGAGGACGAGCAGCTAGTCACGATTACCAAAGACATCGTTCTCGCTCTTCATCGACATCTTCTTCGTCATCTTCTTGCTCCTCTGCTAGTTCAGAATCCATCGGTTCTCTCCCTGACTACGATGATCTCAAGGACCAGCAACTACCCATCTACATCGCCCGTCTCCAACAATGGACTGCTACTCCCCACGAAGTGCGCAGCAAGGCCGATGTCAAGCAACTTAAAGCTGAGCTCAAAGCCTCCAATACAAATGGAGTTGCTCCCAATATCGACCGAAAGGCTCTCAAGGCACAGGGCAAGGCCCTTGCCCAGCAATGGAGAACTCTGAAGCGTCAGCAGAAGAAGGAGCGGAGAGAACGAAAGAGGGAGCTTAAGAAGAAGAAACGGGCTGAGAAGAGAGAGAGGAGACAGCAGAAGAGGGAGATGAGGGCTGCTCGCAGAGAATATAGAAGAGGTCAAAAAGGTAAAGGCAATGCTGATCAGCCTCCTGCTCCTTTGGTGCCACCTTTCCAAGTTCCTCCTGTTCATGTTCCCGCAGTCAATGTTCACGTTCCTCCTGTGAACGTCCCAGGGGTCAGAGTTCCGCCACCAGCTCTCGGTGGATGGGGATGGTCAGGCAGAGGACTCGGCCGAGGAGAACGAGGACATCATAGCCGAGGCAGAGGCCGAGGCTGGGGCGGCTGTGAGAGCCAAGGTCCCTGGGGTCGAGGCCGTGGTCGAGGAACCTTCCAGGGAGGTTGGCCAAACCACTGCTCATCTGGAACTCAAGGCCGAGGCGGTGTCTTCAGTGATGGAGAGTGGCCACCTCGCTCAGGGGAAGGTCCTCCAGGCTCTTGGCCGGCAGATGGCAACAAAGATGGCAATATTCCACCTCCAGGTGCTGCATCAGCTGCAAAGTACAACACTGTCTCTGGAATAGAGACTGAGATTGCAACGAAGCAGAAAGATCTTGAGGGGAAGGAAATTACGTTAGGTGAGCGCAGGGCGCTAGAGAAGGAGATCGAGGCTCTTACCGAGACGATGGAGAGGACGAGGCTGGAAGCTGATGAAGCATACGCTCGTGAACTGGCTGAGAAGCTTGACAGCCAATGATGAATTTCGTATTTTATATATTATTATGGATAATAAGTTTCTGGACCATTTGTATTAATAGGAGTTGAAACACCAGATCGGTTGCATCAAATAAATAATCTGAGCAATGATTTACCCCTGATGTACAAACATTTTCAAGCCCCCTATTCCCAACAATCCTTGGATCTTATTTCAAGGTTTGTCGTCCTCCGCAATGTGGCGACGAGAAGATTCTCAGTCGCAGTAAACTCATCAGCATCATAACTATGTTCCAGCTATCATGACATATTTCACCTGGACATCACAACTTTTTATCTATCCGTCTAATAAAACAGCCCAACACTTGTTTTCATTGTCTCTTCTCCTTAATGCTTCGACTCATTCTTTTCCACCAACGAACCAACACCCAAACCCCTCCCCACGGCAACCTTGATCTTCTTCTTTTTATCTTTGTCCTTGCCCGCTTCAGGATCACGGCCGACCTCACCCACGGCTTCACCCTCGTCCCCTGCTTCGCCTTCTTCCTCAGCAGCGGCTTCGTCAACTTGCTTCTTGATATCTCCGAGATCTAGACGCATGCAGAAGGCGTCTTCACCGTCGGCGTAGTATTTGGACTCTGTCTTCTCATTGGTGAATCCGAGGGTATTTTCGTACAGGTGGCGAGCCGCGGCGTTGGAGACACGGACGTGGAGGGAGACGTATTTTGCCTGGAATGTCTCTACCATGGCAAGTTCTATACAGGTCAGACTCCACTCTCAGGTACGAGCCGCTAAATACGTACGACTTTGGCGCATCAACTTCTCAGCAATACCCAGTCGTCGATGTGTGCGCATGACACTCAGACTCGTAATGTGGCCATGCGGAATGCCGTCTGAAGGTTCCTCCTCCATCTTGGCAAGGACATATCCGACGATCTTGGGGTACTCGTAGGGATCCTTCTTTGGTCGTGACACATCAACGGCAACGTAGCTCAGTTGAGGCCATGAGAGGGCATGGTAGAGGTAGTACTTGAGGAAGTAGTTCTCGGGGAGGTTCTCGAGGTTTGCGTGCTGAATGAGGGGCAGATCCGCGTTTGTGAGGAGGCGGATATCCATGGCTGCTGGTAAGTAGTCTGCGGCGGTAATGAAGCTTAAAGTAAGCACCTATGTGCAGCTGCTGTAGATAGTATGTCGACAGAATGGTATAGCTTCAGCCCACTTCAATCACTTCGTCAAGTGGAATCGGCCCCTCAATTCACACGGCGGGTCCCAGGTAAGTAAGAAGTTTGCGGTCAAAAGTCAGCCCGGAGTGTCGGCAGTAAAGTCCCCCGGGCCGTAGAGGATAACCCCACTACGATGCTCTGAAGCAGACGATCTAGAACGCTAAAACCAGGCACCAATTGAGAGCCCCTCCACTGTAACCCGAGAAATGTCTCTTCGTGGAAGCGCACCTGTCAAAGACAGCAATGGCCTTCACGGGACTTGGGCAAAAGGTGGGTTATCGAGTTGGTGCTTTTTCTCTATTGGCGCGACAATTGTAGTCGGCTCCTGACTTGTGTCAATGTTCAAACTAGCATGCAAGAATACCACGACAAGAACGTCCAAGTCCATAGATAGATAGATATAAATATGAGGAGATCATCGTCACTTTCTGTTCTTCTAGACATAGTGTTCTTTTTCTACTAAATTTGCGTCGTTCTGTTGTCTTGATACCCGGCTCATAGTAGTGCCTCACTCACCTCATCACTTACACAGCACCACCATGGCTCTCCCACTCTCTGGCAAGCTTGCCATTGTCACCGGTGCCTCTCGAGGTATGTTCTCTTATCTTCTATACAATCAACTGAATCTTGCTGACCTCAGAAGGCATTGGTCTGGCCATCACAAAGGCCCTAGCTGCCCGTGGCGCAAACCTCGTCCTTGCATACACAAGCGCTAGCTCTGCTGATTCAACAGCTAAGCTTGCTTCTGAGCTATCTTCCAAGCACTCCATCAAGGCTGTTCCCGTGCAAGCAGACCTCGGCACCGTGTCAGGTCCTGCGTCACTCATTTCTCAGGCCGCTGATGCCTTCAACCCCCTACGCATTGATATCCTCGTCAACAACGCCGGTGTTGCTCTCAACGATAAGGTTCCCGATATCAAGCCTGAGGACTTTACCACCAGCTACAACGTTAACGTCCTTGGTCCGCTTCTTCTCATGCAAGCCGCGCATCCCTATCTCCCCACAGACCGCTCTGGCCGTGTCATCAACCTTAGCAGTGTGAGCGCCAGCCTCGGTTTCGTAGGCCAGAGTGTCTACGGCGGTACAAAAGCTGCTCTTGAGGCCATGACGCGAACCTGGGCCCGTGAGTTCAGCGAGAGGGCTACCGTCAACGCCATCAACCCTGGCCCCGTTCGCTCTGAGATGTACTCTCGCAACTCAGACGAGTTCAAGCGCCTTATCAAGCCCTTTATCCAAAATGCGCCTCTGATGGCTGCCCGTCCTGGCATTGATGACCCCGAGGTCGTTGAGGAGGCCAAGACTGCTGGTGGTCGCGCTGGCGAGGCGGATGAGATTGCTGGTATCGTCGCTATGCTTGCTAGTCCTGAGAGTGCGTGGTGCACTGGTCAAGTCATTTGCGCCAATGGTGGTATGATCTTTGGTATGCAATAGATGGTTTCATCATACCATAGTAGAGTAAAGGAAAATAGACGTCGGGTGTTTGTTGCGGGTATGTTCATTAGAAGGCATCATTTGTAGTAATCTTATTTACCTACCATGCACAAATTTGATATCAGCCAGTAACTGTATTGCTAGATTCATTAACCTTTGGAGACTGCTGTAGTGCCCCGCCTTGTCAAGGTACTTCTTAGTGGGCGGTGACGCAAATTCTGCCACATTCACTCACTCAGTCAACTCACTTACAAATCAAAGAGTCAAAACTCGGCCCAAAAGACAGACACAAATACCATGGAAACAAATCATACAGACTCCTCTGATCCCTTCGAGGACGTCCTCAACCTCGAAGAGCGCTTTTACACAGAAGGTTACCAACAAGGTATCAAAGACGGCGTTCAAGCGGGGCGGATCGAAGGACGATCATTTGGTATGCAAAAGGGTTTTGAAAAGTTTCTCGAAAGTGGTCGACTTGCCAGCAAAGCTATCGTATGGGCGAACAGGATACCACCCAGAAACGATGCTGCTTCAGGAGAAGCTTGCACTTTGCCACCATTGCCCAAGAATGCAAGACTGGAGAAGAATATCAACACTCTATACGCTCTTGTAGAGCCGGATACACTTTCGACTGAAAACTCGGATGAGGCGGTTCAAGATTTTGACGACCGTGTTAAGAGGGCACAAGGAAAGGCCAAGATTGTCGAGAAGATGGCGGGAAGTGGTGGAAGAGAGGCATCAGGAGCATCACCCATACCCTAAAAACATCGGAAACGGAGTCTGAGTTTGGGTTGGCGTATAAGAGCTGAAATCAGGTCATCGGGAGTAAAGGACTTTTGTATATGAAAAAGGAAAGTCATCTGTATTGTCAATGGAAATTCTATACCCTCACTACCTCGTAATTTGTATACACAGCATCTCCTTCGCTTCTAATTTATTTGAACGACCTGCAAGGGTATCTGTTACAGTTAGCACATATTCTCTTCACGATTTCACGATTCCTCATCGATGATAACTTACCCTTCACCATATGACGGCTCTGCCACCTCGTACTTGTGTACATCCCACTTTCCAGCTGCCAAGGTCTGGCCACTGGGCAGGGGAGGCAGACCGTTAACAAACACATCCTTAGTCGCATCGGTCGCCTTCTCAAGAGCCTTTGCCAGACCAGTCTCCGACTCCTGCTTAACGGCCACGAGTTGCTTCTCACCAGCTTCGCCAATGAGCTCAACCTTAGGAGCAGCGGCGCTGCCTACGGTAAGGAGCTGAGCAAACTGAGACTGATCCACGACGCTGAGCTGAGGGTAGTTTCGGCGGACGTCGCGCTTCCAGTAGGGGTTGTCGGCAATATCACCGGCTGGGATCGTAACGGGATCGTCATACTCGAGAGGAGGGTTGGCGCCGGGGGGAGGGTTTCGGAAGTGAGGGTTCAGAGGGACACCGTTAGATCGCTCAGCATCGATAGCCATGAAACGGCGGAAGGCCTCCCAAATGCCTGTCGATTGGAGGGTTTGCTTCTGTACGGCAGAGGTTCTATTAGCGTCTATATGTCATGTATTGGCTTTCATGATGTCCGAGGGAATTCGGACGTATGGGTGCTATCGAGAGGCCATTGAGAGGCATTGGATTCGGAGAGTTGTTCTTTGGTCGTACCTTGGCGATGCTGACCACATTACTGGCGGCTTTGGCCGCTTGGGACGACATGATGGCGGTGGTAGGCTGATGAAGGCTGTCGTTGAGGTTCGGGTGATGGAATCGATTCCAAGTTGAAATGGCGTCGTGATTATTGGCTGGCCAAAGTTGGTTTAGCCGAGGCTCCACCGAGACAAGTAAGCTACCCTGGAGACTGCCGCTTGACAGAGATGTTGCTGTGAGAGATATTCAATTTCATAATTAAAAATTCGGTATTTCGGCCTCCTGTGCTCTATTATGAGCTTTAGAAATTAGTTCTGTTAGATTTGGGAAGATGAGAAGGTCAAGTTGAGCTATCCAGATAATGGTGTATCACTGCAACCATTGAGAACCATTGAATGAATCTCATTATCATGTTGTGTCAACTAAAAGCCAGAAGATATCCAAAGCCATTCAAAGATGGAGAAATTACAGCCTAAAATAAAATGAGTCGCTCAGGAAGGAACGATGTCGTGCTTCATCGCAGAAACACGATCCAATGGTTGGAAGTGATATTGGAAGTCTCAGCGATGGAGTATGAAATCGGTGCTCGAGTCTACACCGAGTACTGACAGATAGAAAACGCAAAGCGTTATTACTCCCCATATTGCTATTATGGTCTATGAACCTTTTCGATTTCAAATACAAAAACAGAGAGCCTGTAACCCAGGCATATAAAATATCTGTATTGTTCCCACCACTCAGGAAAACACACACACATATGCTAGCAACCAGATGCCTCATCTTTACTTCTTAGCCAGCTCCTCAACAAGAGCCTGCACGCGGTCAAGAGTACCCTGGGGACTTCCAGCCTCAGCAACCAGGATCTTGCCCTCCTTGCTGATGACAAAAACACCACGCGTCGTTCCCTTGGGAGCCTTCTTGAGACCAATGGCCTCAATGAGAGTGGCCTTAGGGTCACACAGCAGTGTATAAGGAAGCTTTTGCTTCTCCTTAAAGGTCGTGTTGGCCTTGGGTGAGTCAGCGCTGAGGCCGTAGATGGCAAGGCCGTCCTTGGTGAGAGGCTCATATGAGTCGCGGAAGAAGCAGACTTGCTTTGTGCCTGTGAACTAGTCAGAAAGATATTCGGATGAGAAGTCTTATGCCACTTACAACCGGGAGTAGATGCCTTGGGGTAGGTGAAGAGAACGACACCAGACTTGCTCTCGTCAACAAGCTTCTTCAATGTGGTCTTTTCACCATCATTGGTCTCGATCTCGCCTCCAAAGCCATCAAGGTCCACAACATCACCGACCGCAGGCTTGCCACCAGTCTTCTTAGGCTCTTGAGCCTTAGGTTCCTCAGCCTTGGGCTCTTCTTCAGGCTTCTTCTCCTCCTTAGCCTCCTCTGGCTCCTCGTTCTTCTCAGTGACCTTAGCAGCGGCCTCCTTTACCTTGGCAGCGGCCTTGGGCACCTTTGTAGTGGACTTTCTCTTCACAGGAGGAGGGGGAGGGGCAGTAGATGCCTTGCGCTTGCGAAGTTCCATAGGCATGGTGATATATGGATGAAAAGAGAGGATTTACGCAGTTTGCGATAATGCGATGCGAGGCGCTGAATGCGTCGAATAAAGAGCAATACTGTATCCTGTAAAGCTCGCGGATGAATCTGCAATTAAAACCACCGCGTGAACACTACGAAACGCGTAAAGAAAAGGCGGATGAAGGAGATGAAAACAAAAGATGAGGTTGGGCGCTTGGGGAAATGGGTAGCTAGGAAAAGTGCCCGTCCGTCGCAGTCGCATTCAAAGCAGCGCCTCTCCCACCCTGGTTTGGGAGGTCTCGTCTGGGGACCAATAGAGGCTGTCCCAGGCTCTGTCAAGCTTCCGGGAGCTTGGACCACATACTGCTCGGTAGCGGATGACGCACGGGCCATGCCTTTTCGCTTAGATGATTTATAGTGGGGAACGTATTGCGATTGCAGACAACGGTTGAAGAGATGCATCAATTGAAGTTATGCCTTTACTGCGCACCAATAGAATACCTGCCGAAATCATCCGTTTACTTTTAATAAGATGAGATGAGATGTTCATTATTAACGTACAACTTGAATTGTAATGCCAAGACTTATAATATGAACCCTCGAGTAAGCCTTCTTCTGATAAATACTAGGAATTGTACTAATTCACGATCACAGAATTTTATGGCCCCAGGGGCTGCCTTTACAATGGCTTGTGTACTGCTTGTGTGAGTATAGAAAGTGGCGTGTTTTTCAGAAGTGAAGTTGTCGCAACTCTCTTTCTGATCCTTATGGTCTTGTGTCTCTGCCAGGATAATTATCAGTGAATGAGCAATGTTACAAAGGCTCTATGACTTTTCTCTTAGTGGTTGGCATCGAGTGATGGTACAAACTCTGGATTTTATCCTTGCTACTGGGCTTTAAACACGTACAAGAGGAGAATATTTCATTCTCATCAATAGTGGCTTTCAAGAAACTCGCGATATAGGCAGTAAACTGATGATCTACAGTTATACCCGCTCATCCATTCACTCTGCGCGGGACCAAGCAGTACGTCAGTCATCTCTCAAGCTCGTCACCCCCTACTGACAGAGCCCCTTGACAGAAATCGTCAAAACTACCTGGAAATGGAGAACATGCCCCGAGACGTGGTTCATCATGACTTGAGAGCAGAGTTGTAGCATATGTCGGCGTATGGAAAGCAAATCGATTCCCCTTGTTACTCAACCCATCAGTCATTCGGCAGAGCACCTAAATTTGAACATATAGTATTTTTATGATTTGTTGTCTAGTTTCTTAAACATCCATCATGTAATAAACTCCACTTAAATGCCAGCGCTGCACCAAATTCGCCATGCCTCGACTCACGAGCCCCTCGAATGCGACTCAGAAAGTCAAGCTCTCTGTCTTTCAGACAAGATGAAAAAGGGGTTGTGCAGCCATATGCGCCTGCTGTATACGCCCTCTGCGTGTATGAAAAGTGGCAATGATAGGAACCAAGTCGCCGTCAACATTCGCCCTTATGCCCCATTGTGAACCAGAAATTTGTCTAAGCCTTCAGCCGACTAAGGGTATCTCAGCCTTGCTCCATGTACAATTCCTTTACCTTCCACGAACTCATGTGTACAGTTCTTCTCCAAAAGCTCTCAATTTGTGATATCTCCCTTTTTGCTCAATCTCAGAACAGTTGTTGAGCATTTATGACTCTGCCGTAGCATCCAGCAGCAAATGTCGTGCCTCAGCCCTGGTATGGTATAATTGCCTCATGACATATTCATACGTCAGCATTGTGACTGTTGCCGCTGGGACGGCCCTCATCATATTGGTACCAAGACCGGCATAGAATGCCCGCCAACCTTCCTCGGCCAAAATCGTTCGGAAGGTATTGACAACGCCCTGATACTTGGGTTTCTCGACAGGAGTCCTACTCCTGGGGCCTGTGCTTGTCACACCCATCCCTTGAACGAATTCCTCGCCGGCAAGTGGACGTCGTTGGGTTTGCAGACGTGTTCGGATGACTTCATGAGGGTAAGTCGCGGTGCTAGCGAGAATCTTGGACAAAATCGAGGCCCCTAATATCCCAAAAACGTGAGATTTGTCATCTTCCTCATTCGACTCGCCCATCCCTTGGCCGGTAAACTTGGTCTTTAAGTACTCGTAGGTCGGAAACTGAACCGCAACATGTGTTAAACCGAGGAGCGCGGGTGTTAAGCCTGAATAAAACGAAATGAGGCCTTCTGAAGTATACATCTTGCGAGCTGCGTCTAGTGTTGATCGATAATGCCAGTCGTGTAGAGTCGGCCGTGCTGTTGGGGTGCCCACGGCCTTTGGATAGTAAGTAGAGTGGTGGTCTTGTGTGTTGTGACGGATATTGCTCTGTGACATGAGCCGAGTTTTGATTACCCATATTGGGTTGGTGACGATTGTGCTGCTGGCGCCTGCTATGATGGATGACCAAAAATTGACTATGTGACTGTTGTCTGTTTGGTAAAAGTAAGATCAAAATGCCGCTCTCACCGTGAGATTCTGCGTACTTACCAGAATGCTGCGATATATACACCTTGCTCTTGTTATAAACAGTAAACCATACAGCCCATGTGGGTAAATAGCCCATCACAATAGGCCCTAGGCCGCGATATAGACCTCTAATTCCTTCCTCTCTCCATATAACCTTGGCTGAGCCAATGAGACCGTTGTACAACTTTGGATGGCCGACATGCCGTCCCTTATTCAAGGCAGCGTAGCCGCCTTGCGCCTGAAGCTTGGTCTTGATGACATCGAGAGGGCATGTCACAACACCTGATGTGAAACCGCCTACTGCACCGGCGACAGCGTTGAATTGGGAATCGGAGGCGCTGAGAGCCCATCGGTGTATCGGAGTGATCGTCGTAGAGTGCATTGGAGCGTCGGAGGATTTGTAACCGTAAGGGGGCGTAGCATAGTCTGAAGGCAACTGGACAGCCTCGGGAGGGACCTGGTCAGTTGACGACATCCCAGTCGTCCTTTGTTGAATTGACCGTCGCTCGTCGTCTTTTTGCTGCTCGGTGCTTGCGATATAAGGACTCAAGAATGAACTTCGACAGATTTAGTATCTGTGTTTATCACTCAGTCGTATAGACTATACTGGCGGTGTTCGTATTCAAATTCGTATCGATATATCTTTTGTCTCCCGATTCGGCGCAGACGTCAAGTTGATGTATTTCGGGAGCCGGGATCGACCTCAGACCAACAACGAGGGAGTCCTACAGGCCGTCGATTGTTCGCAACCCAGTAATCGGTTACCACAGTAGTCCCCCAATGCCCAATCCAGTTCCGCCCCCCCAAAAACAGAGATTCCCCCTTCTATCGAAAGTAGCTGACGCCTGCCGCTGTTGGAACCTCGCAGCCGGTACGAAGGTACTGCGGGGGAACGCTCCCACGCGCCGTGACCGACCGCTTCCCACTCAGCGAATGGCGCCGGCCATTGACTTTGGAACTAGAAAAAAGTGATCGCCTGGGGACCGGAGAGACCGGTGAGGGCTGGAGGCTGACGCTTAAAAAGAGGTCAGAGAAAGGACGAAAAGAGACTGGGTTTGATAGAGAGTAGAGAGTTGTATGAAGTTGGAATAAATGGGAGGAAGTAGAGGGAAGAATCAAGTTTCCCGATGGCAAAACGGAGCGGGATGGAGAAAGCAGCGCGGGCGCCGGCGGAGGGAAGGACCTCCACTAACTGGACAGGACGGGGTTGGCGGTTGATCAACTGAAGGAGGACCTAGATGCACTACAACCCACCATAAACGCCCTATAACAGGACCTGCAGGGTTTTGATCCAGTGATTTTCTATTGATATGGAGTCTGCTGAATGCTTGTTAAACAAAACCCCGAACTATTATTCCCAGGGCAGAAAACGCTATCGTCTTGATTATCTCACAGAATTTCTCTTCTAATCCGGGCTTGTCATCTTTGCACCGCTGCAAGCCGGTATTAGCGGAGTCGATAGATAGCTTAACGGTGGAAATGAAAATGACGCAGTGTGAACTAACAGGCACTAGAAAAAAAAAGACAGATTTTATTATCTGCGAAAGGAAGATACACAGATGGGCAGAAATTATGATTGCATACGTATGAGAGCACGAGAGTTGTCAGCTGCAAGTTGCGTGCAAGGCCTGGTATCTCTCAAGGACAAGCCAAGCTCCGATACCGATCTTGAACCCTTGCTTGGTGTGGGATGACGACGTAGGTTGGACAGTTACAGTTTTCCGAGGTTTCAAGTACAGGATTATTTTATCCGAGGCATCAGATGAGTGTGACTACCTATTCTGTGTGCGATATCAAGTGAGAGTCGACATCAGAGACTCACACTCACACACCCATCTTCATTTACACATGTTTGGTTCAAATTGACCGTTTCATCCCGAGCCGGTTTCCCACGGGTCAGAGCCATTCATTCAAGTGACCCCCACATCGTCATACTCCACAAATGCCATCCATGTGTAACACTAGCCACAAGCAGCGCCACGCTTATAATCTAATCTCTCACGCCACATAGATCCTTAGTCATCGTGTTTTTTTGGTGTCCTTCTGCCCGATCGGAAGCCAGCCAGATAACGACAAAGGAATGGTCATCAAGACCACGTGACGTCCCGAGCTCTCCCAGGAAGTTTTGCAATTACTGGCTCAGCCCATCCCCAATTCGCGCCATTTCCGACGAAACGACGACGGCGACATCCACCAACCCTCGGAACGTGTCAATCGATCTTCCTCCAAAATGAAGTACTCGCTCGCCCCCTTCATCCTCCGCAGGCCGTGGCTCGCCCGCTTCTTCAAGCCCGCCGCTACCTGGTACGTCAACGCCGCCGGCTACCGCCAGATGGGCCTCAAGTATGCGATCTCCCTTCCCCTACGGACGCCAATTGGAACTCGAAATGTTAGAATTGGAGATATTTGGGAGAATTGTTGGCTGACCGGAGTCCTCAATTGATTGATACAGATACGATGATCTTCTCGAGGAGGAGAACGAAGTTGCCCAGGCTGCCCTCAAGCGCCTCTCCAATGTCGAGTCTTACGAGCGTATCTACCGCATCCGACGTGCCGTCCAGTGCAGTTACCAGCACAAGCTTCTCCCCAAGGAGCAGTGGACTACCCCCGCTGAGGTACGGAAGAATCCCTACCATCGTTTCTCTCTGCCGGTTCCTGTTCGGCAATTGAGAGTTCACGATCCCGAAATATCACGAATGAAAAGGACATCAACGACTAACACACGCCATACAGGACAAGCCTTACCTCCAGCCCCTGATGGAGGAGGTCGCCTCTGAGAGGGCCGAGAAGACCGAGCTCGACTCCATTGCCGTCATCCGAAAGCACTAAATCGTTCTTGGGTCTCGGGTTGGGAGATCAAGAAGGGCAGGTTGAATAGTAGTAGGACGGTGGTTGAGAGGGAATTGGCGCCTCCTAGAAGAATGGTGGCCACACCTCAACGGACTAGACAGTTCCCGTGTATCCTATGTATAGACGTCGTCTGACTCGACTCATTTTGCACATCCTGTTATGACTTTTAAAGCTTTGTACGCATGTGAATATTTTATACGTCTGTCCCATGCATAATTTGTTGATTTACAATGTACTGGCTGGGACTGACCTCGCGAGAAGTTTGTCTCCAGGCAGCTCTTGTGTCGCTGTCCACAGAACTCTAACAGAAGACGCTGATATACCGCTTCATCTAGAGGTCCTAATTCTTCTTACATGTATACACTGGCTGATCAGGCTTTCACAGGCATCATATCCCCAGCGCCCCCTCTTTCCCAGTTCCAATCCGTAGGTATCCTTTCCTCGACGCCATACGCCGAGCATCAAGCTGGATACTGGATGTCTACCGACATCCAGCTTTTCCCTGATATGCCACCTCCCAACATGCGACTCCATCCGAAAATGCTGCTTTTCCCCATCCAAGTATGGCCGTGAAGCTCGTGTTAAGTCGTAACGCCCTCCATATCGATCCTCGACATGGGAGCATAGTGAGTGCGATATATAGTGAAGAGGTAAGGTGGTGACGTTTCCTTACACTCGCTGGTAGAAAAGCAAGTAGGCAACCTTGTTGTCCTTGATATTGTCCTTGACCTGCTTGGCCTTTGTACTGCCGTTGATAGTACCATTGGCCACGCTGCTCCATTTCTTCGCTCCTCCGGCAGGGCTCGTTACCTTGCTCCATCCGTCGTCATCTCCTGCGTCCTCATCCAGGACCGCACCGAATCGGTTACCAGCAGAACCAGTAGGAGGGCCCTCTTTGCGGTTGTCCCTGACTTCCTCCTCTTCGCCACCCTCGGCAACATCCTCACTTCGAACTCTACGAATGACGGTATCGTCAATGCGAATCCATTCGCGTCCTTCCTGGCGTCGGACATCAACAGTGTAGTGCCCGCCGCTGGCGTTCTTTCCATGGTGGTATACCACACTGATCAGCCTGTACTTGGGCATGCCATCGTCACCGTATGTCTGGCGTTTTTGCCGAGATAGGGCTTCGCGAGGAATCTCAAGCTCCAAGGGGTAGCCGATCTTCTTCCAAATTTTGATAGTTCCGTTACCCTCCGCATCAAATTGGAAGCGCTTGAGATGGAGGATGAGGACAGGGGGAAGAGTGTCGATAAAAACTTGCTTGGTGGCCGTGACATCCTTGCCGCGTGGAGAGTTGAAGTCTCCTTGGAGGCGCTCTGGACGAGTCAGACCCCGAAGAGCATCTACCACATTGCGAACGTCGGGGGATCCAATATCCAGCTGAAGGGGCTGGTAAGGCTCAGTGGTGATAGAATCCTTCAAGCCAGGTACACGGAACTCAGATCGTAAAGAGCCACCGAAAATCCTGGAAATAGGGCTGGATGAGTTAGATCCTGAGGATCGAGAAACGGCGGCTTTCTGCTTTCTGCCAACTTCCAGCCAGTCATCACCAGCACCACCAGCACCTGAACCAGCACTGGCCCTTCGTTCTTGATCAGACAATGTGGATTTCTTGAGGACTGCAGTGCACTCATCATCCAGAGACTGCAACAGAAAACCAAGAAATTCCTCGGCATCTTGCTGATGACCGCGCTGTTTTCGGTTAGAGAAAATCAGATATTCCAAGTAGTTAGAAGTAACATACCCTCATACTAGCGAATCGCGGAAGCTGCCTGATAGCTTCGTAAACGAATTCAGGTGTGAAAGGATCACCATAGCGCTCGAGTTCTTCGTTCTTGAGCGCGGTTCGCAGAGAATCAATACCAGCAGCCGACTTGATGATCTTGAACTCATGCATAAACATGATCCTTTGAGAGCTTGTCAGCGCTTTGAGTCATGGAGATTTGATGTAAAACTTACATGGCATCGATCATAGGAGTATCGCTCTTGAAGCTGTGAGCAGCACGCTTACTGATCTGGCTCAGGAAATCATAAAATGGAAGACAAAACATCAAAACTTGCAATACCTGCCGTTGATTAGCTGGAACTCGATAGTAAGGAAATCACTGGGACGCACAGAGTTCATATAACACATGTTCCCCGTGTTAATTAGACCGCGAGGTTCGAGGAACGAAACCTGATCGGCAAGACCAACATGGAACGAGTGGATAGCCTCCGCAACAGAGCTTGCATTGGCTTTAGAAAAGCTGGAGGTAGCGCCGTTGGGGGCTCCAACAACACTATCAGTACTATGGCCATTAACTGGAGTACTAGCAGAGACAGTTCCGTTGACTGAATCAGACTTTCCGGGAGCTGCAGCGGCGGTCTTGGCGAAGAGGTTCGCCCAGCTTGAAGGAGGAGCCTTGACTGCGGGGGCAGGTTCTGTGGCGGCTGTCTCAGGCTCAGCAGGCTTCTCGGGGGCATCCTTTCCGGGGTTTTCAGCTTCCGCCGACTCCTTAGGGGCAGCTTCAGGGGCCACATCGCCGTTTGTCGGCTTTTCAGCACGCACGGGCTTAGTATCCTTAGGACTGGCCTTAGGCAGAGATGGGACAGCGGGAGCAGGGACAGCAGAGGAGCGTGCAGCAGGGCGGTTCGTTGCGGTCGAGGTAGCACTGGTAGTAGTGTTGGTACGTGATCGTTGCTGGACTGGAGAGTCGGGGTTCTCGGCAGCCTGACGAGGAGTTTCGGGAGCCTCAGAGGGAGCAGACGAGGTTACGGAAGTAAGAGCTGGGACCGACTGCCCTGTGGTGCTAGGTTCGGGAGCATTCGTGTGGTCTGTGGCCGCTTGTTGCTGTTCAACTGGCAAAGAGACAGCTTCACTATCAGCATTGAGATGCCTCCTCCGTCTTTTAGACTTTGTGCTCCTAGCAGGGAACCTGAAATTGGGATCAGATGACCATGGCAGCTGGCAGGTTAGTTTGAAAATGATTTGGAATCGGCTGAATGACTTACAGGTGCATGGAAAGGGTCCTTGGGCGCCGGAGGGGGTGAAGGCACTCGAGCAGGCTCAGGAGTCTCAACGGGGACAGGAGGAGCAGAGGTGACTGGCTCAGTCTCCTGGGGTACCGGGGGAGTAGGAGGTGGGATCATCTGCGAGGAGTGGTTGGAGGTGGGTGTCTGGGGCGGGATTGGGGCCGCAGCCGGAGGCTGATAGGGATTCGACAAAGCCGGAGACTGCTGCTGAGCCGGTCGAGGGGTGTAGCTCGGAGGAACACTCACGCCAGACATGGGAACATATTGTGGCATAGCGGGCGGTGATCGTGCAAAATTCTGGTAAGGCACATATCCAGGAGAATGCATTCCAGCATTTTGATACTGTGCGGTTTGATATTGCCCATTCTGATACTGTCCAGCCTGATACTGTCCACCTTGATACTGAGCGTTGGGATATTGTGCGTTCTGATAATGCTGACCCTGGTACTGTGGCTGATATCCGTAGTACTGCTGGTTGTAAGCCATGTAACTATTGGGATACATGGCATTCATGTGCTGGTGATGATGCTGGTACGGAACATAGGGAGGAGGCTGCCTCCTACGAGGCGCTCCTGGACCGCCGACCATATCAGCGCCGTGAACTCCTCCAGCTCCTCCCTGTATATTCTGCCCAGCCGGCAGATGGCGGTTACTCATCGTGCCGGCTTGGGGATCGAGTGAGGACGGGAGTCGCCCAATTATTGCGACACCCGTTTAGACAGCGTCTTAGCCTACTCTCGCGAACGGTGAAAGTTTCGAATGGGATGGGCTTCAGTTTGTCGAGCTTCTCGGAGCCGACAGGGCAAGGAAATCTGCGACGCGACACGAGCTGAGGGCGGCCTGATTTGACCGCAAAAAAGTAAGTTTGACGTGTGGTTAGATTTGTCAAGTCGGGACGTGGACAAAGATGGCAGTTAAGCCAATAAAGCCGCACATACAAAGTATGCAAATGAAACACAACAAAGAAATTCAGAATAAAATTGAATAACTTGTTCAATGAGCGCCGTCGAAGCCGAAGAGTAGACGCACTGAGAGAGAGGGAGGGAGGGAGAGAGTTTGCCGAGTTGCGTCAGGCAAAACGGGGGATGCTTGACGTTGTGTTGCGATGGACGGTATGCACTGACCGTAGGTAGGTAGGTAGCGTAAAACGGAGGCCAGTCCGTCCAGTCTTGCTAGTGTGCCCGGAATAAAATTATAAAGCGGCCTATGGCTATGACCTATGAGCACTGACAAAGTCAAGCCGCAACGCAGGGGCCCAATAGGCACACGGGTACCCGTGGCTCCAAAATTTCACGGGTACCCGTGGGCATTATGTAAGCGTGGATGGCCAACGCGAACACGTCGCGTGCCTGCTTCAAGCTCCTCTTCAGTCCCTGCGCTACTTTTGGAAATCTATCTATTACATAGTATAATATTACAATATGGAGCCAATTAGAACGGCCGCTCGTTTTCCAGATGATTGTCTCCCTCCTGAATGCGAGTACACATCCCGAGATGCCTTATTTAAGGCGATCAATAGCTGGGCAGCACCACGGGGCTATGCCTTTGTTACTGGAAGATCCCATAAAGAGAAGACTGGGAGGGTTACGGTTACATTCACTTGTGACCGAGCCTGTCGCCCTCCAGATGCATCAATAGAACGGAGACGGAAGACAAGCACCCGAGGCACCAACTGCCAGTTCTCCGTGCTTGCAAAGCAAAGCCTTGATAAGGCTATATGGACTTTAAGGCATTGTCCAGATAGCCGATTCGCTATTCATAACTATGAGCCAAGCTGGCACTAGTCTGCTCATCCAATGCATCGCATACTGTCCGATATAGATAGAACAACAATCAGTAGCCTCACAAATGCTGGGATAGCGCCAAAGGATATCAGAACTTATATCCGCCAGAACTCAAATACCATTGCAACCCAGCAAGATATCTATAATCGTATCGCAGATAGTAAGCGAGAGCTCTGTGAGGGCCAGAGCACCATACACGCTTTTGCCAACCAGCTGGATAAGGAAGGGTTCTGGAACCGGATGCAGCTTGATTCATATGACCGAGTTATAGCAGTATTATTCGCCCATCTAGAGTCATTAGTATACCTTAAGGCTTATCCAGACCTGCTCTTCTTGGATTGCACATATAAGACGAACAAATATGGAATGCCGCTCCTCGATATAATCGGGGTCGATGCTTGCCAGCGATCCTTCTGTATCGCCTTTGCATTCTTAAGCGGCGAGAATGAGGAGGATTATACTTAGGCCTTAGACCGGCTTCGATCAATGTATGAACTCTGCGGTGCAACCCTCCCGTCTGTGATCCTTACAGACCGGTGCCTGGCTTGCATGAATGCTGTGGCTTGCTGCTTTCTAGCTGCAATCTCACTTTTATGCCTTTGGCATGCTAATAAGGCGGTCCTCCGCTACTGCTAGCCAACCTTTATACGCCATGTTCAGGGGTCAGGAGCCTGTCGGGAGGGTCTTAACGATTGGAATGAGTTTTTTAATTGCTGGCATTCGATCATAAGATCAATAGACAAAGAAACCTTCAATCAGCGCGTAAAAGAGCTCGAGGAGCGCTACCTACCGCAATATCTCGATGAAGTTAGGTATATTAAGACTAATTGGCTTGATCTCTATAAGGAAAAGCTTGTTAAGGCTTGGGTTGATCAGTACCCTTATTTTGGTAACGTAGTTACCTCGCGGGTCGAAGGTATTCACGGGCTCCTGAAGAGCCACCTAAAGAAGTCCACGTTAGATCTTTTTGAGGCTTGGAGGGCCATGAAGCATGCATTGCTTAATCAACTGGCTGAGCTACGATCTAACCAAGCCAAGCAGCAATCGCGTGTGCCGATTGAGCTCTCTGGGGTTATGTATAGTGCCATACGTGGCTGGGTATCTCATGAGGCTTTACGTAAGGTTGAAGAGCAACGGAAACTGCTCTTGAAAGAAGACCTACCTACCTGTACCGGCACATTCTCTCGATCTCACGGTCTCCCTTGTGCCCATATGCTCAAGGCGCTACAAGAGCAGGATCAACCCCTTCATCTAGAACACTTCCATAGATACTGGCATCTTAGTCGCACTGGGAGTCCTTAACTACTGCTTGAGCCTCATCAATCCATTAATCGAATAGCTGATAATTCAGCCAATCCACAGTCAAGCATTCGGCGGGAGCCTAGTGCTTTCGAGGCAGTTGAGGCAGCAACACAACCAAGGGCGCAGCCTAAATGCAGTATGTGCC
>PVQB02000684.1:0-24337 GCA_002980475.2 Fusarium beomiforme | reverse complement strand
AGGTGGAGGAGGGAAGGAGGGGTTGGAGGGGGAGGAGACCAGCTCTGCTCTGCTCTGCTCTGCTGTCGCTGTCGCTAGTGCTATTGCTCACAGAGGTGAGGGGCAGCCCAGGGGTTTGGACATTGATAATAGCTGTGACTATTTTATCTCGATTGGAGCTCACCTTAGGTAAAATGTTTATGTATCAAGTGCTATTAAAGCCAGCAGAACCGGTCTAGATGGCGAGAGGATCGGATGGTAGAGGATATGGAAGGAAGATGAGAAAGAAAGAGAGAGAGAAAAAAGGATGACAGAGGAGGGGAGCACAAGGTGTTTATGAATGGATTCTGGAAACCAGAGGAAATCTGTCGATCCATTAAAAGAAAGCCAAAAGTCAAAGCTTCCTCCTCAACTGGGAAGTCCAGCCCAGTCAACGGTCGACACGAGAAAGGTATGATGGGATGTACGTAGTCTCCCATCTCCTGTCTTGTCTGTCTGCACGATCTTCCATGTCTCTCACCAAAAATTAGCTACGAGGTGGGGTCTGCTTGACTTGGAGGGGTGAAAATGATCTCACAAATCTCACCCTCGCTAGTTCAATCAGTGGAGGGTCCAAGTCCACGTCCATTATCCGCTGGACTTGCCTCAGGTTCCACTTTACGAGGCTTTACAACGCCCAGATCCAACCATCCCACATCACCAGAAGCCACCTCAATGGTTGGTCGCTCACCTTGAGATCCATAGACATGAACATAACTGTAAGCGACCGACAAGAGAAAACGCCAGAGTCCCAGCAAGTTATAGGGTTGTTGAGGATCCAATGTCAAGCATTACTACCTCCTTGGTCTAGTAGATTGTTGTTGGTATTGGGTGGCTCGTAGCGATCTGGAATTTTGCCGCCTTAGCATGCCATATTACACGCCCGCCGACGCAGCGCCGCACCGAGACCGAGAAGAGACGAGAGGACGGGAAAACAGGAGGAAATCATAATCAGTACGATGACGAGCACAGCCCACCATGAACACTACCGTTTTTGCGCCTCCACGCACATTTGTTACTCTCCAATGTTGCTATGCATAATAGCATCATTTCCACGTACAGCAGTCCATCACATACAACTTGCTGTATGTTCACGTTACGCTCCCGTTGATTCCCGGTACCACGGGCTCATCTTGCCCATCTTCCGCCGCATCGCTGCCCCAGACTCGCCGTGCCGGCTCGAGGACGTCTTCCGGTTGGACGATCCCCGTCCTGATCGGAAGCCAGGTTAACCAGGTACAACGAGAAACTAGACAAGCCTCCGCAGTCCCGGAAGGCTGCATAGTGGCAAGGCCGTCTACTAGTGTTAATGAGTAGTGGTTGTTGCATTACCTTCCGTACAATCTTACCCATGTTCCTGCAGTCAAGCAGACGGTATTCATTCCCACAAGACACTCACAGAATTGCCCTGTGCTATGCTCAATTGTCGGTCAAGGCGTCAGAGTCGGTCGATGAAAGTTGATGTGTTCTGATAAACATGGATGCAAATGGAGTGATCTGAGTCCGTGCCTATCAGCATCTCATGAGAATTTGCAACCAACAAGAGACCCGAACCATCCCACCCCCTCGAATCTGAGTGGGAATTGATGTCTGGGTGCTTGTAAGGCCGAAGACGTGGCTTGATACATGGAGAAGCGCGATATTTACGGTTGTATCAAACATGATCTGACCACGACTACAACTGTGCAGTATTGACAATTAGCCCGAAACAATCATGTGCTGTTGGCCCATGGGTATCGGTGGGTATCCACGAAGCGACAAATCAATTCATCTCCATGTTTATCCTTATCGACATGCTACGACAGTCTCCCATTTTTGACTGAGTAACCCTTGTTCACGTAATTCAAGATCATAATGCTGTCCACCCGTAACGCCGTATGAAGCAACCCAAGTCTATCGTCAGCTTCCATCGCTTAAAAGCGCTCCTTCATTCGCGCTGCAACCGTTCGGAGGTTGCCGTATACCTTGCCAGGCGGCTTTCCAAGGATCAGACTCACAACTGACTCCCGGGCAAGGTGAATGTTCTTGAATCCACCAAGGATGTGAATCTTTGAATCAGCAAGGACGATACGGGTTCTGCTGGCGTTCTCGATAGCAAACTTTGTCTTTCCGTCCTTACCGGCAATTCGGCCAATAGCACGGGCTTGGCTGTCACCGTGCATTGTTCTCACATCCTTGATCTCAAAAGTCTGGATGTAGAGGTCGTCGAGTCGCAGCAGCGCGATAGCGTCGTCTACGTCGAAACCGAGAGTGAAGGCCTTGACGAAATCTTCTCCCTTTTGCAATGCTCCAGTATCAGTTGTATGCTTTGATGATCGCAGCTCGACTGTCTTTCGCTTGATGTTCATTCGACATTGTAACTTGAGATGTTCCACCAGAGGAGGATAGATGGAAGTCCACGACTGTTTTAAAGGTGTCATCCGGTGAGGAGGAATGGGGATCTTGCGAGTTTCCACCCGGGTAACAGGGTCCTATTCAACATTTATTAGGATCACGGGCACTCAGCATAAAGGAGCAGGGCAGCCTCACGATGTCTCTAGCGGGCGCAAAACGAGGTCGTCCTTCCTCATCAATAGCCATTCCAGTCTCGTTACTCTCCTCTACTGGCACAAGAACATTCGCATTGTTGGGAAGAGCGTCAGGTGCATCTAACAGAAACTCATCGTCGTTTTCTGGATCAAAATCAGATACTTTTTCGGTAGTCCCCTCATTCGGGTTTTTTTTTTTTTTTTCATACCTTCAACTGGGAGCGGAACGTCCACGGCAGGCGGGGCATCCTCTGCCTTCTTCAGAGCGGTCGGCGCAGGCATTCTGAATAACAAACAAGTAGCTTCGCTTGGCGTAATCTGTTGCACAGAGGTTTTAAGACAGGTCTCCAGGCAAGTATATATTGGTACTTTGATCGCGGAAAATTCGTCGAAATCAGATTCACACACATCTAAGGGTATCAGAGGTTGGTTTGGTGGGGGCGTCGGTTGACTTTCGATCAAACTGATCAAAAATTTGTGTGGCTTATCGTAGCTTATCGATTGGCTCGCTGCCTTTAACAGCCAGGCGCGTCATGGAGTGACTTTTCCGCCCAGAACCATGGAAGGTGCAGCTTTGGTTAGCATTTGCTGTGACGGAATCAGTCGCTCATTAACTCCGACCAACTCTTCCTTCGTAATCTTGCTTCTATCTCAGACATTACAACAACAAGGTTCGGACTGCTTGTATATTTCCCTATCCACGCCCTCAGTGTCGTATTGCTTTTCAGTGAGGCACCATGATGCTGGAATGATGGCTAAGGGTATCCCCTCTTCTCTGATCGAGCGTTGCCTTGGGATCTCCTTCAACTCTTCTCCAGCAACAATCTCTTCGGTTACCATACGTACTGTTGCAGAAATCAGTCGGAGGTGGTCATTATTACCGACGCCCATTGTGTCCTCCAACTTTCGTTTCTATCACTCACAGCGACAATGGCAGATTTTTGAAACAACGCCAGGCAATGTGGTGTCTGTCACACCAGCCTCTTCATTGCGCCGTGCAACTCAGCCTCGAACATCTGTTCCCGAGCGTATAATTCCCCTCACGACGCACCCTTCAATTCACCAAAGATCCCATTGGTCATATTGGCCATCGAAGCCATGGCGGCAGCAGCGGTTATACAGTGGAAGTAAAAGTAAGGGTCATGGGTCAAGATGCTCTTGCGGCAAGGATATCACGGATGTTCCCCCCGCCCCATCTAAAACAACAGAAGATCTGAAAAAGGTCAAGGCTTCGATGATAAACGAATCAAGCAAAAATGCTTCCAATCAGCTCGGGAAACAAGAGCCCCCAAGGGCGGATTCTGAGCCAGTATCTTACATGTCCTACTTACACCTACCGAGAATGCCCCATCGGCCAACCAAGGAGGAACTTCTCGAAGCTGCCAACGGCTTTTGGCAACGACTCAAGGTTCGTTTAAAATGGGTGTCAATTAGGAGCATGAGACCTTGGAATATCGATGAATGGGGTGCTTTTGTTTCATGGTTTCTTTTCGGTCACCTGGCTTGGATTATCGTCGGAACAACCACGTTCTTCTCCCTGATTATTTTGTCAATCAACACTGTTGTTGCTCAAGGTATGGCTGAGTGTTTCTCGTGAAGTCACTGCATGCTAACATAAGTCAGAAACCCTCGCGCAATGGGTGGGTGACTATTTGACTCAGTCTGCCGGCGTTACAGTTGTTTTCGAGTCCGCTATTGTTCCTAAGTGGCGGGACAATGTTATCTCTTTCCGCAACGTTTTTGTTTCTCGACGACCTGGTCAAGGAAATGTCTCATCCGTAAGCAAGGGTTCATCGGATGCTGCCGCCGAAGCTGCTGCCGGCCGCAAAGCAGAATTGGTGGAAACATCGGAGACTGAGGACGACGGAAACTACACTCAATTTGACGTCACCCTCTCAACTGTTAACGTCACGTTGTCATTTTTGAACTGGTGGAATGGCAAGGGATTACTGAAGGATGTCGAAATCAAGGGCGTTCGCGGTGTCATTGACCGAACTTCGGTGACATGGCCAAACGAAGAGGTCGATCCTCTGTCATATCGCCATAAGCACCAACCAGGAGATTTTGAAATCGAAAAGTTCAAGATGGAGGATCTGCTGCTTACCGTTCATCAACCGGGTGGCTTCCGACCATTTTCAATCAGCATCTTCTCTTGCGAACTACCCCAGCTTCGCAAGCGGTGGCTCTTCTACGATTTTCTTTCGGCCAACCACATGTCAGGGTCTTATGACGGTTCTCTGTTTACGATCCATCCTCGACAAGTTCACGGCGTGGTACCTAGCGGCAACGGCGATCCAGAAGCCTCAGTCGGTTTTGGCGATCCCAAGGCTTGGAAAAAGTTCAGTCGACTCCGAATTGATGGATTGAAGATAGATCATCTGAACCGCGGCGTTGAGGGGCCTTTTGGTTGGATTTACGAAGGAAACGTTGATATTGTTTCTGATGTCATGTTTCCTGCTGACACCGATGAGAGTATCACGAAGGTCATGGCCGACTTCTACGACCAGCTCGAGGAAATTGTCGACACAAACAGGCATCGCTTCATGCGCAATATCCAAGAACAAGGACCTGCTCTTCTTACATCCGGGCACCTTTCCGACTCAGCTGGAGATATTCACGGTGAAAGGTCCGCTGACAAGCCACAAACAAGCGAGGACGACCGTCGCTACCTGATCATGGATCTCCGGATCTCCCTGAACGATGTCAAAGCTGCAGTACCTCTTTTTACCAAGGACATGTCTTATGTGAACCAGGCATTGGTCCGCCCTATTGTTGCTTACATCAATGCCAAGAAGACCTATATACCGATCAATTGTCGTATTGTGAAACGAGCCAGCGATTTCGATGGCAGCTGGTCCATTTTTGACTGTGGTCTAATGAACGATATGTCAGCAGAGACATATGATGCATTTGCCAATGACGTCGAAAACCAACAGAGCCGTGTTCGACGCTTCAAAAAGGTTGGATTCTGGACCTTGTCGCTCGCTGTCCATGCCCTTTTTATGGGTATGGCAGGCAACGTGGTATGAGTTATTTTCGACTGGTTGCTTCTCTGCTTGAGTATGATAATCGCTCCCACCTCTTAAGAGCATATGGATCGAATGGGATATATGTGCGACTTTGTATCTTTATCGGCGTTATTCAATAACCATGACTTGTTTAAAGGAGAACAAGAAGGGCGTTCGGAATTGGAACTTTCATGGTATGGCTAACTGTTACTGGCGTTGTGGGATTTTATATGAACGACAAAGAATTCGTCCATGGTTTTACTCTACTCCTTACTCGCTTATAAACGAACATGATGGGCGGTACCTGATGATACCCTTGCCATACTGGCAATGTTCCACCATACGAAATAGCATAAATAGCCTCCGGTACACGAATGAATATGATCTACGAGCAAACATACTAAATTCAACATTGTTCCAATTATTTCAATGCAATGCAAAGCGTCCTCTAGTTTTTATCTAACAAGGTTATAAGGCCACGCCTCAGATACCCATGGCGTATAATCGTTAAAAAAACACAATTCCATCAACTCAACCCATGCAAAGAGTATGCTAAGAGCACAAGACGTGCTGCTGTGAGGCTGTCTCGCCATCGCCCCTCATGCAGCTATGGAACCCTCCTCTCTTCCGCGAAGTCACCATCTTTCATGTCTAAGGCACGCTTTCCCCTTCATCCACCAACCTTACTCTACTGCCCTTGTCATATTGGAGCACCAAAGAGGGTTTCGTAGCAACGCCGTGAAGCTGCAGAGTGGTATTTCCGCCAACGCCAAGTCACGAACTCAGCCAGCATAGCGAAGTACCGAGTCGTTAGGTAGGGGGAGATAGGGATAAGCTTAAACGTGAAGTAGCAGGTTGTTGCCTGGGTGAAAGCTACCCTTTCTATGTTGTTGAGCAGCGCTTCACATAAAGTCATCACTAGGTATGGTCAGTATACTATTTCAGTTGTTTGCCAGGCGGGGCACTCACTCTCCGAAGTCATCGACATCGTCGTAAGTGGTAGTGTCCGCAACATTAGCACGACCAGTAACCAGCGAACTTTTCGTCTTGGCAGCCTTTGTCTTCTTGCCTCCTTTGTCGGCAGCCTTCTCCTCTCGCATTTTCTCATTACCAAGAGCAGTCATGGCACTGGCAAGCTTCTTGATCTGCTCGCTGGGCAGCTCCTTGGCAAGAGCCTTTGTGAAATCCTGGAGAAACAGGCCGTAGTGGGCGTTCTTTGAGTTGGCCGAGATAATGGGGGTCAGAGTAGTGCGGAGAGTCTCGAATTGAGCCTTGGTCTTGGGCTGGAAGAGAGGCAGCTTGGACATGTCGATGGTCTTGGTTGGATCATTAGAATCAACGACGACAGTAGCAGGATGGGACTTGGCACGACCGGCGCTGATACCAATATCCCCAAACATATCGGCAGCGTGGGCGAGATCGGCTTCCTGTTCAGTTCGTCGGAGCCGCTCACGCTTCTCAGCTTCGGTCTCTTCATACTCCTCGACATTAGCGGCCTCGGCTTTCTGTTGAGCACGCTCCGCCTGATGTTCAGCGATTCGCTGACCCTTGGGCTTCTTGGCCGCGGCGACGGCGGCAGCAGCCTTCTTCTTAGCCTCGGCGGCCTTGCGCTCCTTCTCACGCTCGGCCTCGGAGTCATCATCAGCGTCCCATGAATCTAGAACCTGTTGATGGGGTGGCCCTTGTCAGGTATACGAGGATTGAATCGGTCTGGAGGGTTCCGAGGCAAAGACTTACGTCGCCTTCATCTTCTTCGTCGTCGAACTTGCGTCGGGAAGCGGCAGCGGCACCAACAGCAGGGGAGCCGGAGGAGCTGCTGTCATCGCTCTCTTCATCGTCTAGATGAGCTCGTTAGCCAATATTCACTTGCATGACGTTGCTTGTCGTGCAACACAAAGCCCAACAACCCCGCAAAAGTCCATGCTCTAGTTAGACTTCATGGTAATTTGGCTTTGTTATCCAGACTGGGCGTTTGGAAGTTGTTATTACGTACCCCACTTCTTAGGAGGCATGATGTCGGTTTCTGACACGATGAACGAGGTCGCGTTTGGTGGTTGATAGAATTGAAGTTATATGTGGGTTTTTGGGGAGCGAGGATGTGTGAAGGGTAAGTTTTGTGTGAGTTGTGCGAGTGTGGGTGGGTGTTTGATGCTGCGGTACAAAACGGGTCGAAGACGGATCTTGAAAACAAGGAACAAAGGAAGGGAGTGGAAAAGGAAAACGCTAGTGTGCTTCGGCCTCGATTCGATACTATCTGCTCATGTATGTATTATTTATCACCTCTATCTACTCAAGTACTTCTTCTTAAGTGATACAGGAATAGTAAATTTCTTTCTCATCAGGCAGAAAGCGTTGGCTCTTATTAAGACCCAACTAATTTATTAGAACATTCAAAGTGGGATGGAGGGGCTGTCGATCTGAAGGAGGGGCATATTTTTTCTGGTGGAATTTTTGGCCGTTGATTTTCTTTAGCGGCTTTTCTCTTCTTATGATCTTACTATCCTTTGACATCAGTCATGATACAGCGGCCATTTTGATAAAGTTGGATAAGAGTTGGGTTTCGCCTTAATTCGCCCACTCAACTCATGGCTTTGGTATTGCAATGACTTGTATTCTACCTATATCATTTTCTTATTGGCACAATCTTTAGGCAGTTTATCCAGAGATGTACTTTTGTTGGCTAATAAGTTTGTATGATCGACTTACCACCGACTTAGGAAGTCTGTCACTTTTCGCGATAGATGTTGAATATTAATGCCAGACTTATTGAAAACCTGGGCGTGTAACTCTCTGATGCTTAGAATTTTCATTTTATTGCTACGGTCCATCAGAAACTGATACCAATCTCATGGCAATGAAGCATCTTAAACATGACGTACCCGGTAACGTGAAACTTGTGTAAGTCAACCCCAACTACCAATTAGTGACATTTGCTCTCTTAAACATCATTAGTGTACAGTGGTCTGTCGGTTTATTTATAAGCATACCGTTGCTGTCAGTGGTATCATATGTTTCTGACATTTCTGCGATGTCCTGTATGTTGTGATTGTGAGGAGTCGAATGTCAATTCTTCCCGAGTTTGAGTGCCTCCGCCAAGCAAGTACGTGATAATGAAAGCTACGTCATGCCTACCACCACGAGCACGCCTTCTGTTATCGATATTTGATATTGGCCTAGGTATAGAGTAAGAAGGTTCAAGTGTCTGATTCAGTTCACATTGTGAATCTCGTGTGGCGGTCATCAAAACCTTTCACAGAATCCATATAAATGATACATCAATTGTCCACACCAGATATTGCGCCTTTTACACTACATGGATATCGCTATTATTCTCAACTTTGAGAGAGAATCCGTCAAGTTCAATATTTGTATTGGAACCAGACCAAGATATATCGATGTAAGTCAACCTCTCCAGCATCTCCTCATAGGGTATACGAAAGCAGATGACCATCAAAGTTCCCTGACTCACTTAATGGAAACCTGTCAGTATTCCGAGAAATTCCTTTCTGAACTTGAAAGGTCAAGGAACAATATCTCCTATTACTGTGCAGCATTGACATCGAGAAATTCCGATGCCAGCTAGACTGATCCGCATCAAGTCGGCGATTAAAAAATGCCCTTAAATTAGTGAGCGAGCTTTGACTGTAGTCAACATAATAGGCCCAGTAACGATAGCACGTGCCACGTGCCACGAGCCCCTTAGTTGATGTCAGATCGCGAGTGATTCCTAAGCCAGAATCACTTATTTCCGCTGGAAGTGCGATGTAAGTAGTCGAGATCCGAGTCCTCCCGACGAACTTCACTTATATGGCAGCGAAAATTTTGAGCCGCACCCACTGAAGAATCTTCGTCGTGTTCCCGATTTAGGTCCTCGTAAATAACTTTGTAGTGTTTTTACTACCTTTCCCGATGGCTTGGGCCACTGCGGACTGTTGTAATTGACAAAGACCGCTCGTCTGAACGGCCTGGCTGGGTTAGACTTAGACGTTTGGCCCTGGTTTTACTTAGCGGCGGCTACGGTGTGCCGCACACGCCGCTCACCTTGAGTGCTTGTCCCGGTCTGTCTTCGTGAACTTTGTCCCGGTAACGTCCCTGTCAGCAATGTTCCTGCCGAATTAACACGGCGTTGAGAAATGTTGCTTGTACGGACACAAGAATTTGCTCTCTCTCAATTGGACCCAGGGGGTAAGATAGGAATGGCGTCTGACATGTAGACATGCCTCTGTAGGCTTATCTCTGGAATATATATAGAAGCCCAGCTCGACCTCCTCAGGTAGAAGCTTGATCATAGTATATCCTCTATCAAACAATCAACCCGATCATTGATAAGACGAAACAAATATCTACGAAACATATCCCGAAGACACCAAAAGTCTTGCTCATCCCAATGTTGTCAACCCAGCTTCAGCACAGCCAAGCGTCGAGGCAGGCTGTAAAAGCTGCAGCACTTGGCTTTGTTCGAACGGTGTCTTCTTCTTCATCTCTGGCAAGAAATTCCATAAGTCTTCGGGCCGGCTACGCCGCTTCCCAGCAACATCGACTCTTCTCATCGACACCCACACACCAACTTCGTGACTTCTTCCCAGTCAAGGAGACACCACATATCCAGACCACCAAGCCCGCCTGGCCACACGAAGGCTACACATATGATGAAATGTTGGCGGTCGAGCCCGCTCATCGACCCCCTAAGACCGTCGGTGACTATACAGCCTGGAAAATTGTCCGCTTTGCCAGATATTGTATGGACAAGGCCACAGGTATGGATCGTGATCAGAAATCCGACAGAACCAAGCCAACTACCGCTATTGCGGCTCAGAAGCCACTCACAGAGGCTCAATGGGTGAGTGAAATCTGATATATATTTGGAATCTTGGGACCATAAACTGACAAGAAAAGTTGATTCGATTTATCTTCCTTGAAAGTGTTGCAGGAGTACCAGGTATGGTTGGAGGCATGTTGCGACATCTCGGCAGTCTTCGACGGATGAAACGAGATAATGGCTGGATTGAAACACTCCTCGAAGAGAGTTACAACGAGAGGATGCATCTTTTGACTTTTATGAAGATGTGTGAGCCTGGTTGGTTCATGAAGATGATGATCATCGGCGCTCAGGGGGTGTTCTTCAACAGTCTGTTTGTGTCCTATCTCATCTCGCCCAAGATTGTCCACAGATTTGTTGGGTACCTCGAAGAAGAGGCTGTCCACACTTATACTCGCTGTATCAAGGAGATTGAAGATGGCAACTTGCCCAAGTGGAGCGACCCTAAGTTCGAGATTCCTGACATTGCTATCCAAGTAAGTACTACCTACTACCTTGCCCAGGAGATGACTGATCCTAAAGATTTTTCAGTACTGGAAGATGCCAAAGGAGCACCGTACAATGAAGGACTTGATCCTCTACATCAGGGCCGATGAAGCCACTCACCGAGGAGTCAACCACACACTTGGTAACCTCAACCAAACCGAGGACCCAAACCCATTTGTCAGCGAGTATAAGGATCGTGAGCCACCCAAGCCGGCACTGAAGCCAACCGGCTACGATCGAGCTGAAGTTATTTAAGATTGTCACAGTGTGATCACCCGTATTGGTCGAATACCCGCTGGTGATATAACACGAGCCTGTACTAAGCACTTCGTCACATCTGTTCAACATGACGGATGGCAGGTAGGTAGAGCATTGTGGTCTTAGTTATTTCCATAAGATACCATTGGGAAACGGCGTTTCAAGACTTTGGAAGGAGTTTGAGTTTATTGTCACACAAGCTAGTATCTGATGGCGCTTCGAGTATGAAATCCCTACTCTTGATGAATTTATGAGCACTGATTTAGTTGATTGACAAAACCCGTGTTATAGTCGTAAAATTTGCAATCATCTCAACTACTGCATGTGAAATCATATCAAGCTGGATAAACCATTGATAGCGATAAAGTAATTTTCAGGATCATCCGTTCCATTTAGTGTCATCGTCCCCTTGACCACTATATACAAGTATTGCTTTATTTAATAGAACCATATAGAGCTCCTCTTCTTTCTCCTTTTATTAGATAAGCCAGGAAACATGTGTCACTAGTGTGATCTCGAAAGTGCTGTTAACTGACAGAAGGCAAAGATATGCAACAAACCCTTGAAAGGCTCTTCAACATATGGATCCATATATAAATCCCTGACAATATGCAACAATAATCTGAAGAATACCTGCCTCACTTTCAGCTTCTTGTCACTTCAATTTCGCAGGTCACTTCCTGCCTTTTCGAGTAAGGCGGGAACCTACAAATGAACTGATTCGTTCATTTTAGTGTGATAATAAGCTTCTTTTTCTCCGGTCCGGACCGCGTCACCAAAACCTCGAAATCTGCCTTGCGAGGATCCTCAAACGCAGAGGAGGAAGAGTCGGTTGTCACCGAGAAAGACAGGGGTATGAGTGATAAGCTGAAACTGATGTCACAATAGTATCAGTGCTTATCTAGGTACATGCTCCTGTCATCACGCAAACCATCCATCATCTGGCTCTGACGCGAGAAGTAAAAGAGCACAGCCTTGGATTGTGGGGTCGGATCGTGGGCCGCGTGTAAGGCTGGGGGCGGTGTAAGTGGCATGCACGTGTTCTGTGATGGCATGAATAGGGAGTAGGTATTTCGAATAGTTAGTATTTGCGAGAATAAGTTAGTGGAATCATGATACAAACCATGGTTTTGCATTATCAAATCGACGATGTTGCTTTAGGTCTTTCCCCGCCAAGGTGTGTTAGGAGCATCTACTATGTAGAGTCTGGCTTGAGAAATATCTCTGATGGGCTGTTTCTGTCCACCAACACTGATGTACGCTAGAAGCATCACTTCTTCCAGAGGCAGTGCAGAACTTGCATGGTTACTGACGATCCAGGGACAAGTCAAAAGGTATTCTATTAAAAGCTCTACCGATCGAGCTATGAGCTTGTTACAGTTAGCACAAGACTGTGAGATGGCTACTGCAATCATGATGCACAAGCCCCTAACCTCGTCTTAAGTAAGAAGGCATTGTCTGGCTAACATGGTTGACAAGGTGTACATAGTTGATACACTCACGAATGTATGATCTGTAACGCAGCAAACGTCATGAAATAGATTGGGGCTAAAATGTGATTCAAACTGTTCTGTTGCCAGTGATTTCATAAGTTATAAGCAACTGAAACCCGCATATCAAATAATGCGACGAGTGGGGGATTGAACTTCTAGCAATCCATCCATGGATCTTTGCATAAACTTTGCTGATTCGACAACAAGCGCGTGACGGAGATTGATGACAATGACAATACAGAGAGGAATGGGTGCAGGATGTTTGCAACGCTCACTAAATCCGGCGGTCTCCTCTCTAGCGAAAACGCTAGTGACATTGGATGGGAAGAACCTTGTGATGATCAAGGGGACTCGATATTGGTAGAGTAACAGTAAAGAATGCGAATATTGAGAGCGAAGCACATGATGATGGCCAAGCAAGAGTAAGATTATTATTTTTGCACAGCCTTAAATGTCCTTCACATTCACATTTTGGACACGCAAAAGTGCCGCTACTCGATGTGGTAAGGTATCTTAGATGTTTACACAGGTAGTGCTGATGCTCATTTACCGCTAACCACCAATCCCGAGTCAGTGGACACGGGATGAGCCCAATGCTTGAAACTGAGCTCATTAATTCAATGAGGACTCAATAATTAATCCTACAATATACAAGGCCGGAATAAAAGGTTGTGTATATATGGATAAGTTAGTAGGAATATGATACGTGGATATCAGCTATAAAAGAAAAATTGATACTGCTGCTTCATTTTTATTTCATGTTAATCCCTCTCCCATGTCGACTTAGCGATATCATGATTGTCATCAACCTGGAGAGCAAGTCTGCCTTGCTTCCAACAGATCAACACGACCCAAAATACTGTTAAAATTAGCAAACCTCGGTACTCAACAACCCAAACCCATCATCATGCCTTACCTCAGGTACACTACTACCTACCTACTTACTACCTATTCCGTAGCTCGGTCCCATTCGTTCGACGTGTCTCTGCACAGCCTCCGCACCCTCTGGCCCCTACATAAACCTATCCCACGGGGAGGATCTGGTGTGTTTAAACGCCTGTACCATACAGCAGATCTGACGCACCCTATCCCATTCTTGTGTGGGTCGAATTTCTGTTGGAATTCTTGATGAAAAGCGACCATCCAACCTACACAGACTCCCCTCCCTTACAACCAAACTACGGACCAGCGGTAGCCGCCCAGGTTTCATTCTTCTCTTCTCGCTTTCAATAGAATCTTCCAAACATAAATCGTCAGTCTTGGTCCTATACTACTTAGGTATAGCTCTCATCTCTCTCTCGAGACACTGGCCGATCTATCTTAACTTCAACGGCGTCGCTGTTTGCGTTTAATTCGTGTTATTACGTTGTGCTACGGATTACAGTAAAATACCCGCCGGACCGCATCCCACCGCAACCCAAGCAACTCATTTCCACCATCATCTGTTTACACGTCCGACAGTGTCAACTACCATCAACATCACACACAAAACAAGACGGATATTCTACACGTCGCATTCATCTACTTCAAACCACACCGTTCCCGCTCAAGCTGCCTGTTTCGCAACCCCTTCCACGCGTCGGCCGCCGTGATAGGACAGTCCCCCGCCCATTGCATCACCTTGAAAGCGCACAGCCCCCGGCATCGCCACGGTGCCTGAAGGCTGACTCTAGAGTCTGCCTCGTCTACGGTACTCTACAGTACTTCGTCCGCTCCTAAACACGGAAACATCATGGATCAACAAGCTCAACGAGGCCGGTCGCCTTCGGCTGGTCATCAACAGCCTCATATAAACCACTCTCACTCCCCGTCGCCGACGCCCTATCAGCATAACGATCCATCCGTTGGCCTTGGTCTCACTCTTGATCACTCCGCTCAACAGTCCTACGAGGCTTTCAATAATTCGGGTTTCCTCAGCCCTCAGCAATCACCCTCTTTTCTCCCTGCGCATCAACAACAGCACCAACAGAGCAACTCATTTGCTCAAGCCAACCTGTCCGACCCCGCTATTCTCGACCCCAATAACACCGCTTCATTTGGACAACAGCCTGCGAGCTCTGACGGTTCGCTACCCTTCAATAACCAAGCTCAGGCAGCTTACCTGTCGCCGAACCTCAACGATAACGATTTCTCTCTCTTTCCAAACAGTAGTGGCCAAGGCGATCAATTCAACGCCCCCCTGTTTGACCAGTCTACGCTCAATCCCAGCGACATGAATGCAATGGCGCCTCAAGGGCATCACTCGCCAACCCCTCCTCACCTCTTCCAGCATGATGCTCAGCAAGCAGGTTCTGCTCATCAGTCGCCCGCCTTTAATCAGCACCAGTTCTCTTCCCCACCTAGCCATTCACGACATACTTCACTCGGCCCTGCAGACGCTTTGCTTCCGAATCAGATAGCCGATTGGAACCAACCTCAATTTCAACGCCACCGTCGCACACCGTCTGAGTACTCAGACGTCTCGTCTGTGGCCCCATCGCCGAACCTCGTTAGCGCTGAGTCTTTTGAAACTGATATTGGTGGGCACTCGCCTGCCCACCGCCCTTCCGATGGCAGTCTATATCAGGAGGTGCTGAGCATGGGTAACTTCAGTCTCTCTGACCCTCAGGTTGGCGGTAGTCCTGGACACCAAGGTCGTAGTCCTTCCCATAGTCCCGCGATTAGCCCCCGAATTGTTCCCCAGCAGATGCCCGATTTGAACCAGTTGAATCAAAACAGCTTTGGTTTGGCGGCTCCTCACAATCCATATGGAGTTTCTTCTACTTACCCCGACGTCTCAGCGCCCGTCGAGGCTTTCCCTACCCTCCAGCCTTCGGGTGCTGACCTGTCGTCTATGGCACCTCCTGCGATCAACATTGACTTCGCACCTACGAATGCCAAGCAAGGCGCTTTTGATACTCCCAAATCGCGTATGGATCAGGACTCTCTGACTCCACCAGACAGAGGTATGTTCAAAACCACAATCATGCTTGTTTGAACCAGCTGACCACCCTTAGGCCGCCCCCGATCTCGCCCTCGTGCAGTAACAGATCCTTTTCACCCTGGTGGCGGCTTGTTAGGTCGCCAGGGTAATGCGAATATCATTTCACCTTCCCTAGGCGCCGATCTAGCAACGAGAGCAGACTCTAGATCTTTGTCTCCTCTAGATAGACAAGCAGGGACTTCACCTTCAAGGAGAAGGCAGTCCACATCAGCAGTCCCCAACAACGTTATTGCTCTTAGACTGGCAGATCCTGAGTACCAGAACAGCCAGGATAGCGGCGCTGCCAAGCGGGTTCAGAAACACCCAGCAACTTTCCAGTGTACATTGTGTCCCAAACGATTCACCCGTGCTTACAATTTGCGCTCACATCTGAGAACTCATACAGATGAGCGTCCTTTTGTGTGTACTGTGTGCGGAAAGGCTTTTGCAAGACAACACGATCGCAAGCGACACGAGAGTCTTCATTCAGGCGAGAAAAAGTTTGTATGCAAAGGTGATCTCAAGGTTGGAGGTCAATGGGGCTGCGGTAGAAGATTTGCTCGCGCCGACGCCCTAGGTCGTCATTTTAGATCTGAAGCTGGCCGCATCTGCATCAAGCCTTTATTAGATGAAGAAATGATGGAGAGACAGAGACTCTGGCAAGAACAACGGATGCAACAGAACATGGCACAGAGCATGGCTGCTGCATCCAATATGCCGATGGATGGCCCTGTTTATCCTATGGATCCTTCAGGCAACCCGATACTTCCAGCGGCTCTCTTGGCCCAATATCCCGCCTTGGCTCAATTGAATTGGTCTACACCTGATGTGAATGCTGGTATGGACGATGATGTCAGTGGCCGGTCATCCTTCGATGCGAGCGACTACGACGAAAATGAAGATGGTGGATATGTGAGTGGCCCTGGCACAGGGTTTGGTGAGGGTGGTATGGGTCAAGGCTTTGGTGAAATGGGATACGCAAGTGATTTTGGAGGTCGGTAGTAAGGACTCATCCTTTATAAGAGCTCAATACCCCGTTGACGCGATCAATGTCTTCTTGTTTTTCTCCTTGTCAGCAGCGTTCTCTACCTTTCGTCTCACTACCGTCTTGATCCTAGGGTGATTGCTCTCTCCCTAGTTCACGGTTTTTCTTTGGAAGCTATTAGATGGCGCGTGGTTTTCGCATCACAATGGTTATACAAATGGTTTGCGGTGATTTCAGTTTTCTTTTGGGGAGTGTTTGGATATAGACGGTACGCGCAAAGATACCAAACCCAGTCTGCTTTGTTCTTTGGATGAAATATGTCTTGACTATTTCCTACATCTCTTTTACTCGCCTTATACTACACAATTGAAGCCTGCTTTTCTGTTGCCTACCTGAACATCATTTATACGTGCCAGGGGAAACATCGTTCTGTTGCAGACACAGATGATCATGTCTTTCCCTAGAAAGCAGTCAACATACTAATTGTTCAAGGACATATAATAGCATTTGATATCATCTATGCAGATACTATGACCTTTATTAAAGTATAAGTTTGGCCATTGACTGATTTGACCCTTTGTTGCTTTTGGTCAGGCTTGACTCTTGCAACCCCCCGATTTGGATATCTTGGTAGTAGTTGAAATAAGAGAATATAAATATAAACCCAAATCCACAAATGACAATTCCCAGCGCCTTTCAACGCCATAATGCATTTCCTCCTCTCCCACCGTTTAACAAAGCTGTATCTTCATGGCCACTTCGTTTCGTGTATCAGCAGCACGCCGGAAAAGCATAATCATAGAAAGTCAATACATTGACGTTCCAAAGTAATCCTTGAACGTCTTTGCCATGAAATTCTCACAAATTTCACGATGCACGGCAACACAAGATTCGGTGATGAATGGCATCAGAAGAGAATTGCACTCGAGGAGAAGCTGCTCATGGAGTTCGAACTCGTCCCCTTCAGCAGTCGTTGTGCTGCCCGATGCAGTGCTATCAGATCCCGCGGGTGATATTGGACCTGACGGTGATCGGTCGTGTTGTTGTTGGCGCACCGTCCATTGAGCCCGTACGACAACACCCACGGGTGCTTTCGCACGTGAGCGAAGGCCATCAGGTATTATCTGGAAAATGGCCTTATAAGAGATAGTTTTGCCAAGACCGGGGGCGAGATTGACGAGCTCCTGTAGCTGAAAAGCGCGAAAAGAGTCATCAAAGGCTCCAAAGAAGGGGTCATCGGCCGTGTCTGCCGGATCAGCTTGAACTTCTTCCAAGCTCGTCACTGTCCGGTGATGGGCGACAAATGGGTCAACGGCCTGCAGGGCTGCTACCACAGCGCTGGGAGGGAGCGTGCCCGGTACGGGAACAGATATGGAAAGGAGTTGTGTTGAGCGCATTTTATGTGACGTCGGCGATTCGTCGATACAGGTAGGTGCGAAATCCCTTTGTATAGATAGGTGCACGGAAGACGGATGAGAGGGTGTAGAGTGGTTGATCGCGATTGTCTCTTTAGACGAAGCTTGGCCAACACTGATGACTAGAATCTGATGACGTTGGCAATGGTGAAAGCAGTGATATCGAGATGTTTATCCATGTAAGACTGCCAAAGGCACACATGATGATCGTCAATAGCAATTGGTGTGTACTATCCCATTCGTGGAAGTCGAAGAGGAATCCAAGATTGACGGATAACGACAGAAGCAAAACAAGAGACAGCCATAGACAAGAGTGTGCTTCGTGAAGACTCATCAACTTCTCCACTGCAACATGTCAGACCAGGACGTATAAGTCGACGACAAGAATGTGATATTCCCCCCCCAAAAAAAAAAGAGAGAGGCTCAAGCAACGGAGAATAAATCAAAGTCTGCGCCTCACTGAAAGTGTTTCATCTCCTCACTGGGCTCTTTGTTCACATGAATCGGAGATTCAATCCGACGACAAGCGGAGCAGGGCGGATATGCTAGGATGGATGGATGTACTGCGCTGCCATGCAGGACGGGAGTTGAGAAGCGAAGTGAATAGGCGCCCGCGCGTATTGGAACAGGAGGGGTCAGTTTTGAAGTCTCACAACGGTTGCACCTCGCCCTCTTTGTATCCTCTTGAGTGTATGCGAGGGTGAGAAGAGGAGGATTAAGGAAAAAAGAAGGGGTGATATTGCGTCGTGTTGCGTTGATTGAGTTGGGCAAGGTTACGTTCGACCTTGAGTAAGTTGAGGCTAAACCATTTGGTGGCTGAAGAGTTAAAAATATACTGTACCTGCACCGTATAGTAGCATCTAAGGCGGAGGCATCTGGGGGCTGAGGGGGTCTTGTTACAGCAAGTGCATGCAGTGCAGGAAGAGAGAACACGGAGCAGAGAGGGGAGATGGAGCAAGTGAAATGAGGGTCAAAGTTGAAGATTTTCAACAATGTGAAGAAGAAATTTTTAGCTCCGACTGGGTTTCACTAACTCCCGGCTGTCCCGTTGGTGATAGGCGAGTGAACTGCCGCTTTGACATATGTGAAGTTTTGTGTAATATCTCCAGAAGGGCCCTACGATGAAATGTCTAATTAACTAACTAATTAAGTTAAGGTTGGTGAACCCACATCCACCTCGGCACCTCAATTGACAGACACTCTTCAGTATTTGGAATACCTACCTGTGCTCAGGCTCCTCAAGGTCAATCCCAGCTTATCTCCGTGTCGAGGCGACTGTCTGGCTGCTTTTCCTCCTCGAGTCTTCAGCCACCTGCCAGAATCAGAGACAACCCCCTGAAGAGGAGCAGCCTAGACGAATTGATGAGCGTGGCAATATCCTTAAACTGAACGGACAAGGCCCATTATTAGATGCTGCAGTTGCAGCCAATTCCCGAAGCACGGACGACGGCTGACTTAGCGGAGTCGAACGAACCATAATGGATCTCGCCCTGTCAATCAGTCGGTCCAGAAAATCATGTGCTACAGTCTAGACCAGACCAACAGAACTAAGAACCCGGCATCAGTTTTTCATTCCGAGCCTGAGACCAAGTGTCTGTCACTCACGGCCCGATCCCGCAGTTGGCCACCGTTCAGTATCTGTCACTTACGGGTGAGGATGGAAGAACCCATTCAATGCCTTAGACTTGAAGATGGTATCTTGCCTTGCCCATACTTTGCCCGGGGGCCTTCAGTCTCTTCGTATAATTCCCTAGATATTGCCAAACTGCATGAGGGCGGCCCAACGCTCATGTCAAGACGAGAAGCAGAAAGATGGAACAGCGACCCGTCTTGCAGGTCTGGCCTAAGAATAAACTCGCATTGTCACCGGCATTGGATGAACATGACTAGGCTTTGAGTACTGTACTGTAAGCCAAGTCTAAGACAATCTCCTGGGTTGGGGCAGATTGGGTTAGGTCAGGTCTAGAGCCTATCTCGGCTCGGGCGACTTGCTTGCAGCTATCGTAGTCAGGAACCGAGTGTTCTATGAATATCATCATCACACTTACATGGTAGCATCAATTACTGAATGCACAGCATTACATCGTCTTTAGCTGCAAATGATTGATGCTGGGGCTATCCCGTTTGAGATAGCAGTTCATGGCTTCATCGCTAACCAACCCGCATCGCTCATCCCAATCCAGCTGAGATTTCAATCGGGCCACTCGGGCAGAATCAGAACGCTGCAGCTAATATCCAATTTTGCCTGCAGTCCGCAGTTCACTGTCTGATTTCTTCATATGTCAAAATCTGCTGGTTCTTCGTTTTCTCTCTTGACAATCGCGGCTACTATCAGGTCTGACCGCCTTAAGGGAGTTGGGCAGGAGGGCAAGCAATTCCTCCTGTTTCGTTGCTTTTGTGCGGAGACATACATCCTGAATTGATACAGTACGTTAACGGGTGTTGCATGAAAGTAGCCCCGTCACCTTAATTCAACGGTCCACGTTCACATTCATCGTCCACATACAAGATGGCCACGTCGCTGTAGTCGTCGATCTCAGCTCATATGGACCAGGCGGCATTGCATCTGCGGGCTTTTTGAACGAGTTTTCGGTGCATGACACGGCGTAGGTAGAGGAGCTGGAGGCGGTGAAGGTTTGGCGATACCTATTCGAGCCAAGTTTTGGCCTGGGATGATGCACAGAGCTAACGTCTTGCAGGAAGTACAGGGACTTGATGGGGCATCTGCAGCATTTTGTGGCGTTTGTGGATTCTGTATAGTCGTCCTAAGCTTCAACCCGCGGGTAGTTCCATACTGCGTCTGTATGCAGATATCTGAGGACCCTAGTCAGTGGGTGTGTTTGGTTTCCTGTGTGCACTTGTTGAGTGACGGGAGACTCTGGTCGTAAATGCCACTCACAATGTCGTAGAAAATACCTCAGCACGAAACGTGAAAGAGATTGTTGAACCTTGTACCAGGTACCGCGATTGCCTTGCCTTGCAAATCTGAATTTGTCGGGGTCTCTCAATCTAGCTTCCCTCGGGCCATTCCATACCCGCTCCTCCAATTAATTAGTGTAAAGCGAGAACAGCCTGGTGATCTTGAGAAGCGCGCTTCTTTGCTTTAGCGGTCGTCGTGGGAACCGGATGTCACAGGAAGTCCCATAAAACTTGATCAGGCTGAGCAAAATGAACGTGGACATGGACACCAAACCTGCGAGACAAGACGCGGGAGACGGGAAGGGAACGGGACGTGAACCAAGGTCTCAAGGAGCCTGTAGCGTTACCTTGCCCTTTTGGAGGGAAAGGCATGCACTATGCAACTCATATATTGGCCCAGTCCCTTTATTCAAGAAAATTGCAAAAGCAGGACAGATTGTGCTGGTGAGATATCGTGTGCCCCTCAAAGGAGCAAGAAATGCCACACCTGTCACAATGCACATTACGCCCCAGTGGAACAAACAAGCTCGCGTGATATCACTGAGATCGAACGACAAAATCATCGTCTGTTGGCATATGGTACAGCACCATCTGATAGATAGTCCAGGTTGATTAGAGAGTGTTGTTAAAGCAGACTTTGCAGCGCATGGGTCAACGTCTCCTTCTACTGGACCAAACAGTCTTGTTGGGGTAATAGGTTAAAGAACTCCTGTACAACCTCCCATGAAAGACTGTAACCAGTAATACGATAGAAGTCAGATCCTAGTCATAGGAAATATTAAATACAAAGTTGGGCACAGATATGTGGACTGCGAGCAGTAATAGGTTTCAGACACTCCTTTTTCAAACCTTCCGCTTCTCTCATTGGTGGAATGCACATGTGAGATTCGGGTGGCTGGGTTGACGAGAAGCTGGCAGGTCATTGGGCTTCACCAACATGTACCTCGAAGGATCTGGTTCAACCATGCGTTGTGCTGCGGCCTGACCTTGCAGACCTGCATCAGCATCAACGGGCTCATCTTTGATTGGTTAACCTAGATCGAGTGGATTGTATGTGCATGGGTAAAAACACGACAGATGGTGTTCACCTGTGACGATAGTGAAGATTGCCTTTTTTGATGAATTTGCCAGATGATGTATTCAACCAGGGCAATGATATGGCAGAGTCGAGACTTGAATGAATTTTCTTTTACGTGGCACGGATTCTCAAGAACACCGTGGGAGGGTGTGCAGGATTTTGGAAAGAAGGTGCAGTTTGGTATGGGGTTAATGGTCTGGTGATTGTGATAGTGACGTGCCGTCAACAATATTGGCTGGCATAGGTGGTAGTACCTAAGGTAGTAAGTAGTAGATGGTGTAAGTGGTTGAGCAATCGAAACGGAACCGTATAAGTGTAATGAGTTAAGAGCCCTATGATATTTTGAATAGGTAGATAGTTATAAACGTGCTGCTGTATGAGCTGAGAAGAATTTATTAGGATCTGTCTGTCAGCTCATTGCATCTAGATAGCACTACTCGAGTTCCTTTCTAGGTCCCGCGTCCTATGCATGGTGGCGGCATGTTTATTGCGCACCTAAGCCGGAGGAGGGAGTGATGGAAGGGCAACAGATAGAAGGGCACGTCCCCTACTTTAAGCAGCTGCAGTGCCTAACCGAATAAATGACTCTCGCTGTCGCTGTCGCTGTCACGATGATTTCCCTGTCCTGTTCCCGCGTTTGCCCGCCTTTTTGTCTGGCTGCACATTAACATTGGATGCTGAACCCTGTCATTTGCATTGATTCTACCCATTGAGCAGTCGTCTTGACAAGTACAACATCTGAGTAATTCGCCTGCGGACGATCTGAACTACCAGAACTGGCGTCATTGGCTCTTAGCTCAACCAATTTTTCTTGGCCTGAAGCGCCCAAAAGGTATTGTATGGGACCTGTCTTGCTGTTACCGATTCGACCTTCCCTTCTTCCCTTGCTTTGTCCTGCCATGCACGTTCTGCAAATCATCCGCTCCTCGTCACTGTGAACTCTCCCCCTCCTCTTTTTCCAATCCCCCCTTTACATCAAGTTCTTTTCTGTGCTCAAAAAAGAACCAACTGGTGATTTGACCTTGCCTCGAGTAGCCAAGGTTGCTTGTTTTGTGTTGAAGCTCATTTATCTACACAGCGCGCAACGCAGGACTACCAATAAAAGTAGTCAACAGGCCATACGACGACCCGACGACTGGAGGTGGTTGGTGGAAAGTGACAGTTGGTTGCCCAGGGTTTGTTTAATCAATTACCCTGGGACGTACTCTCACTACTCTCTTTCGACTTGACAAGGCCTCAATTCTTGTTTCTTCAACGAATCGACTTTCCTCATTCTTTTTCTTCCCTTTACTAGCGCGCCATTATCTAAACACTGTCCTCAACTTCGACAGTACGTCTCCGACGGCGCTTTCGACAGCCTCGGACAGGACCAAACCCCACAACTCTGCTGCTTGATATTACTCCCGATTACGACTTACACGAACGCTCTCACGATACCACCAATATTTAGCAACGAACTTCATATCCTACACTGTCATTTGTTCTGGCGTCCTGGCTCAGTTGTCGACACATCGCCGCCTTCATTCCTTCCTCATATTCACAGCTTCCATGTGTGTGACGTCGCTCCGTCTTCGCACGAGCTCCATTCTTCACAATGGCCGCGGTCGATGTTATGGCATTCACAGACAGTTGGACAGGAAGCACTCATGGCTTGCCAGTCTGCCAATGTTTGTCGAATGCGCCGGTTGAGCGCTCTTTGCAGCGCCGGTTGAGTCTCATTGCCCGTGCCTGGGTTGTGCAAAGATTACATGAAAATGTACGTTGGTTCTATTTGATGGTCAGCTTGCGTAGTTGCAATTTAAATATTGTCGCTTTTTTGTTTTGCTTGATTCGTGTTTCCCAGCGAAAGTTTTAGCAGACTTAAAATGGGTGGCGCTCAACGGCCAACCCCTCGATCAGCGGGCCGAACTCCTGAGAGGAACCCACCGCCACCCATTCCTGTCCTGCCATGCGATCCAGTTCCGGAATTGGAACACGTTTGAAAGTTTGTCTTATCTAACGTCATTCAACTTTTCTAGGTTTCTTCTCCACCATCACATCGCAAAGTGGCCGAGAGGCCGCTAATCATACCAGATCTTTCTCCACGATGGTATTGTCGCCTCCCCCGATCTTGCGACTCTTCTGATCCTATCGATACCACAATGCCCCTGAATGGGACTGGCCGTTATGCTCACATGCGAACCCCAGCATGGCTCAATCCATCCCCCAAACCACCACCAGACGCCCAGAAAGAACGCCGCCGACCCAATGATGCGATCCTTAACGATCCCAATGCCGATGTCCTCATCGACTTGAACTCGAACGAAGGGTTCTACGAAGCAGCAAAGAAGAAGAAAGCAAAAGCACCTTCTGCTCCTCCACCACCCCC
>PVQB02000683.1:0-93194 GCA_002980475.2 Fusarium beomiforme | reverse complement strand
TCACAGCCCTTTCTTACCCTCAGCTTCTTCGATACCCTTACAGTTTTCGCTTTCTCTTAACATCCCGCATCGTATCTTTGTATTCTCTTCTCTTTGGCTCTTCTCCACCCCCGGCGTCCTCTTCCGTCCAACCTCCTCCACCTTGGCCGACCGTCGCCGCCCGCCCACGATTCGGACGACGACGACGATACCAACGACGCAACTTTCTCGATACCCATCATGAATAAGTTGGCAAATATGCGTCACTGGTCGGAAAGAATGGCTCCCAATTTCGTAATGGGCCGCCCTAACATGCCCATGAATGCCCTCAATCATCCCAAGAACGCCGCTCAACCCGGTCAGCCCATGGCTTCTCCTCAAGCCGCCGATGCTACCATTTTTTACTCGTTCAACATCCCATTCGCTTCCGATCTTGCGGGCCCCGATACTGAGGACATTCTTCACGCGACCACTGACGCTGTTCTACGATGGACACATCCCGAGGACGCACCCGACGACGTCCAGATTCATGAGCTGCCTGTCCATGTTCAGAACCTCAACAACCTCCACAGGATGTGTCAGGAGATTACCAACGGGCCGCTTCCTGTAGAGGCCTATGTCCTGTCGACAATGCTCAAGGGCGGAAAAGGCCAACAGGTTGCTACTGTTTGTCTCTCGGGCTCTCCAGAGCTGGTCCACAAGAGCCGAGAGACGATTTTGAATGATACCCCAATTTCCCTTGTATGTTCTACGACTCTGCACCTGGCCCTTCCCGCTACCATTCGAAACTCTTTTCTAACATTCCTGTAGCGTTGTACCACAATTGATATTGATGGTCAACTCGTTTGCGATCTCAATGCTGGAGTGCTCAAGAAGCCTGTTACTGATACCCTCGACTACATCTCCAGCTTCTGTGGCGTCGATATCTTTCTTCTCGGCCCTAAGCTGACCCCTGTTGTTGATGGCATGACTGGTGATGCTGAACTACGCATGGATCAGCGGTGGAGAGTTGCTATTTACGGCGATATTCTATCATCTGAGCACGCAAAGGCTCGCGTTCTGATTCACATTGATACTTTGGTACCGTACTCTACTTGACCATATCCATCTACCCTATCTAACTCTTACACAGCTTGGCCGGATTGTCGATGGTACCAAACTTGAGGCTTCCCTCCACCAGCTTGTCTGTGGCCGACATCGCAAGAACATCAAGCTCATTGAGTCTTCCACTGGAACTGCCATCTATTTCCCACCTCCGTTCTCGGCCATGTACCGCTACTGTCCTCCCAAGGCAACTCGCCGTGATCCCAACGATATTTTTATCACTGGTGAAACACCCCAAGCTATTGAATTAGCAAAGCAGAAGCTTCACGAAACTGTGCAGCGCATCAGGTTGTACGTTAAGGACGTAACAATTCCTGCTGCCAAGATCGACAGCATTCTGCTAGGTCGTTTAGACAAGGTCCGGAAAATTCTTGAGGCAAATGGCACATTTATCATGTTTCCCCCCCTGGCTACTCAGCGTAACATGGTCCGAGTTCAAGGAAGCGAAGGTCTTCACGTAGAGCGAACTGTGCGAGAAATCATGTCATTGGTAGGTAGTATCTAAAAGTGATACGACACGCCCACTAATTTAAGCACAGGCCGGTCAATTCTACAGTGCGGGATGGTTCATTCAGCCTGCTGATGCCAGACATTTCCCTCATCCTAACGACATCAAGAGTTTGCTGGTCGATATCTGCGCTAACTCTGATGCCGATCTTTCCTTTGACAAGCTTAGTTTTACTATCACTGGCTCTGATGATGCTGTAAAGACAGCTCTTCAAATCATATCGGAGATAAAGTTTATTTCTCAGTCTCAGTACCAGATCCGCGTCAAGATTGAGCTTGCGAATGAGCATAAAGAATTCGTTAGTGGCAAAAAGAATGGTAAAATCAACAAGATAATGGGCCAGAGCAATGTTCAGATTATTTTTGATGGCTTCAACGAGTACAACTTCAACATTGATGTCATGGCGGCAACCTACGAGTCCATGAAGCAAGGCCTCACGCTCGTGGAGCAAGAAATGCCAGCATCCATCTCCTTCCATGTGCCGGACCAGTACCATAAACGCATCATCGGCATTGGTGGTCAGCACATCCAGCGCATCATGAAGAAGCACTCGGTCTTCGTCAAGTTCTCCAATGCTATGGATAGAGGTGAGGATATTCGCCATCTCCAATGCCAGTCTTAACAACTAACCTTATGACAGGTGGTATGGGACGAGAAGACGACGACATCAAAGTCGACAATGTCATTTGCCGTACACCAGCTCGAAACGCGCAAAATTTGGACGCTGTGAAGAACGAGATCTTGGAGATGGTCGATCGTGCTGTAAGTGTACCCCAACATAACTAGTCGTTCAATGCTCACAGAATCGGTAGGATTCTGAATACACTTCCCAGATTGTCAGCGTTGACCGCCTCTACCATCGTCAGCTCATCGCCAGACTTCCCGAGATCGACGACCTGGAGCAGAAGTATAACTGCAAGATCAACTTCCCCAGCACTGAGCAAGCCAGTGATGAGGTTACTGTCAACGGCCCACAGTGGCAGGTTCCTCACTGTGTCGATGAGTTTCTCGGCATGGTCCCTGATAAGCATGAACTTGTTCTTGCCAGAACTCCTGAGCTGATCAAGTTCCTTGAGTCTCCCGAATTTGCTCATGACCTTGTGCCCAAGCTGAAGAGCCAGCATGAAGTTGAGCTTAGCGTTCGGCAGAACCCCGACGAACTCACTGAGAATGGCGAGCCCACGGTCACTCTTCTTTGGGGTTTTACCCGTAACAACGCTGGTGGTCTACGTGATGCTATGGACTTCATTCAGTCTCAGTTCGCGACTTCCGGCGCTGAGATTAATGTTGTTAAGGGCGCTCTTCCTCGCCCCAAGTCCGACTCGTTTGAAGATTCTTTGCAATACTTCGATTCCAAGCTTTTGCAGCATGCTCCTGCCCCTGTGGCCACCGATTCTCCCATCAAGACTGGTTTTGGTGATGAAGTTGCTCGCGAACGAAGCAGCATTCTTGACCGTCTCCGAAAGCCCGGCAGTATGACGTCAATCTCTTCTTTCTTAGACCGCAGAAAGAACAGCTCTCATTCTGGTAACAGTAACTTTTTCAAGGGCTCAAGCAACGTCTCCAAGTCCTCGCTCATCTCGATCGAATCGACCCGCAGCTTCAACGCCGACCGAAACCCCTGGAACGATAGTGGCGTCAATCTCCCTGACGACGATAATCCTTGGGCTCCTCGAACCTTCGGCACTCACATGGACAACAAGTTGTCCATTCCTCAACCTGGCGATGTGACGCCTCGCCACAGCACCCGCGCGTCCGGCGACAGCGGGCGCCCTTCCACTTCTCATTCTATGAATTCAGGATACCCCGCCCCTATTGGGCCTTTCCGTTAGATTCCCCCGTGTTAGAACCTCTACATGCAAATACCCCGGCTGGATATACCCTGGCGTAAAAATACCCTGGAACGTCGACTTGTGCATCGGTCGGTTTACGTCTTGTCATGTTTGTTTTACCTGATTTGCTTTGAGTGCTTTCCTGTTTTTTCAGTTATGTTGATTTTGGCTTTTTCCTGGCTTACATGGAATCGGGGGTTCTCTTTTGATGACTTGACGTCCACTCCTTATACCCAGTCATGTAACGAAAAAGCTGAGGCCAAAAAAAAAAAAACGAAGAATACCCCTGGTTGCCAATTGAGATGGAATATTTTGGGACATGATGGATGTTTGGTGAGTAAGATACCACTGTCGACGAAAACAATATCAAAAGTCTATCTTAGACTTATACACGGAGTCAAAGTTGGGTTTGTTTTGGTAGTCATGTGGGTGGGCATGAGCTTTCATGCTGCGAACCCACATGTCGGGTGAACCACTCGCTACGTCTGGGAGCCATCAAGGAACGAAAAGGCACAGAGAAAAGAATTTCTAGCGAGTGGCCATAAAAAGTTTAGAGCATTGCTACTGTCTGGGCAAACCGAGATTGAAAAATGACAACGCAATGATACCTGCGGCTCGGCCGCGATTGCTCGATACAGAATTCTGCTTAAATAACATTGCCGATTATGTGAGGCTTTTGAATGCATATGTAATCACTTGAGGCCATGAACCGGGAAAAGTAGCAACCTATATCGAGGGCAACTTTCATTCAAGAATCTGGCTATATGTGCACCATCTTTTGTTATCTGATAGTATTCGTTCAGGGCGGCCGTATTGTCAGTAACAGAGTAATAGTGATATCTCTCTCAATCATAGGACTTATACACTTTGTATACGATCTTGTTGACTACAAGTCTCTCTGTTTGAGTGCTTCCTCCCAAGACGTATCCGGTAAGAAACGTGCATTGTGCAAGACGTCTGGCAGACTTTTATTATCTACTTTGCTATTAAACACACACCTGTATGTCTCTTGCGCTTGATGTTGATGCCAGCAATGAGATGTATCCATAAGAGGACTGAAGAATTGCATTCTAAAAGGATGCTACCAGCTCAGCAACCAGTTGCAAGTAACATGAGCGACTTGAATAACATTGATAATCAAGAACCGGTCGTCAAAACTTTATATCAAATATTGACTTAATCGTCCCAAATAGCTGCTTTGGCCTTCTCAGCCTCAGCCTGTCGCTTCTTTTCTTCCTCCCTCTCTTGCTCTCTCCTCTTCTTCTCCTGCTCTCGCACACTTTTCTGATACGCTCTTTGCTCCTCCGTCTGCTTGGGTGCCTTGAGGCCTAGTCCAGCAGCTATCATACGACGAGCCACAGCATCTGTCTTCTCAGGCCGTCTATCCGAGTCGGCTCCAGCGCGAGGACCGGGACTCCCTGCAGGTGATTCCCATGGTAAGCCACCAGGTGACATGGGCGTGGGGGGAGGTGGTGCAGGTGTCGCGGTGGGAATTGGCTTGTTTGACTCTGTTTCAGCTTGAAGCTCTGCTTCGGACTCAGAGTCTGAGTCCTCCCATGAGTCTGCGATGACCTTCTTTGCCTTCTTTTTTGGTGCTGGTTTCTTATATGCCTTTAATGGCTCATCCTTTGTGTCGATTGACAAGTTTTTGAGCGAGCTTGAAACGTCTTGATCTTGCGACATGGCAGAGAATGGTGAGATAATTGTGTCTTGAGTGACCTGAGGCTGAGAATCGTGTACAAGACTCAGAGCTGAATGTGGGTTTTCTATTCCAAAATGCTTATGTTGATAGAACTTTAAGAAACTCAACGAACTTAAGAACTTTAGTCAAGAAAGAAACCCAATTGGAGTAAGAAGCTTGTTCGTTGTGCCAAGTTTGGTTGCGGAGAAGTCTAGGGTACTCGAGTTGTGCAGTGTCGATCATAGAAGTTGTACGTCGTTCATAGGTTATAATGAGTAGCATTAGAGATACTCGAAAGAATATAGGTAGCTACGCTGATGTTGCTCCAAACAATCCTTACCAATTTGATGACAATGACAGGACCAATTCCATCAATGCAAAGTTTGCTTTTACCTAAATGCTGAGGCTCACTGACTCAGGTGAGAGTGCTGGATGCCTTGTTATACCATACAATCTTACTGACCGCAGAAATTTAAACTCTTAAAATCTTTACTAAAACGTTATCAGGGCTACATATAGCAAAGAAGTTTAGCTGTAAGACAAGACCAGTTACTTCAGTCATATGTCTGTAGCTCCTTGCCGTCGGCTCACTAGTCGCCATCTATGACACTGTGATCTTAGGGGAGATAGAGATAACAAATCATCATGATCAGAAAATGATAGTAGACTGAGTACATTAAATCAATAAACCAAGCATTTTTGGCAGGTATACTAGAATTAGAGAATTATAATAGTTTGAGAATGCCATGGCATAGGCACGCAAGTAACGGTAGTTGTATCGCAATCTGATAACGGTCGGAGCAACAACCGATAGCGGCTGACTAAGTTAGTCGCGGAACGTCTTAGAATCAAGCTGATTCGAAATTTTGGATGATGTCGTAAAGTCCGAGTTCGCCATTATTAAGTCGCCTCCACCAAAACCAACCAAAACCAAAAGCGAAGCCAAGCAAGCGGTGATGCGGACAATTGCGGCCTGCTGCTAGTCTAGTATCCTTGTCAACTGCTTATGATAGAGCTCTACAACACCTTTTCTTCTTTTTTACACATACTTCTTCTTTAATTGTTCACTGTATCAACTACTATAGCTGCCCATCGCGGGGAGCTTCTACTTCTCTCACCCCTCGGATCCTAGCTCTAGCTCCGTGCTCGCTCTAATCGCATCACATCACCAACCATGATCACTCGTTCTCGCCTCTCAGGGCGCCTCATTTTAGAGCGCTCTCTCGTCCACGCATCACGAGCATCTTCCGATGCAACCGCTGCTCGATGGGTTTCTTCTCCCGCATACCGCAACCGTCACATCTGCGGTCGTCGGCTTTCCGCCATTCAACCGCGGTTAGTTGCTGCCGCTTTTTCTACGTCTGCCCGAGTCGCCAAAGAGAAGGACAACAATGATAAGGGCTTCTTTGAGTCGGCGACAGAGCCATTGACGGAGCCCTTATCTGACGAGGAGGCCAAGGCAAACCTTGAGAACAAACTCAGGGAAGCTGATAGCCCACTACTGGCCGAGGCGAGGAACCCAGGCCCTGACTCGCCTGGCTCTGGAAAAAATGATAGCGCTGGTCAATCAAATGATGGAAAGGCGGGAAGTGCTGCAGGAGGTGCTGGCTCGGGATCCGGTGGTGACAACTCAGGTGGTGATGGGGGTCGTCGTGGCCGAAAGCCTTCTGCTGAGAAGGCCCTCCAAAAGCCTGTTGTCCCTGAAGTCTACCCCCAAGTTCTAGCTATCCCGATCGCTAGAAGACCGCTCTTCCCTGGTTTCTACAAGGCTATCACCATTAAGGACCCTGAGGTGGCGAATGCAATCACTGAATCGATTAAGCGTGGCCAGCCATATGTTGGTGCATTCCTGTTCAAGGACGAAAATGAGGATGAGGATGTTATCAGGAACCCCGAGGACGTGTACGACGTCGGAGTTTTTGCCCAGATCACGAGTGCTTTCCCTATTCACGGCCAAGAAGGTGCCCTGACTGCCATTCTCTACCCTCATCGCCGTATCAAGTTGTCTAGTTTACTCCCACCCGGCGGTCAAGATACTACTAAGAAGACCGATTCCAAGGCTGAACCTACACCCGAACCGATTCCCCAGAAATCCGCCGAGGATGAGGCTGCCCTTGAGAAGAAGGGCGACGTTGTTGCCAGCTTCGAGGAGAGCGCCATTGAGAAGCCTGATCAGACAGCCGAAAAGTATGAGCCAACGTCATTCCTCAAGAGATATCCCGTCAGTCTGGTCAATGTCGAAAACCTTGTCGATGAGCCATATGACCCCAAGAGCCCCGTTATCCGAGCCGTTACCAACGAGATTGTCAACGTGTTCAAGGAAGTCGCCACAATGAACAACCTTTTCCGAGACCAGATCTCCACTTTCTCTATGAGTCAATCAACCGGAAATGTTACATCAGAACCCGCTAAGCTTGCTGATTTTGCCGCTGCCGTGTCCTCAGGCGAGCAAAAGGAGCTGCAAGAGGTCTTGGGATGTCTTAATGTGGAGGAGAGGATGCAGAAGGCCCTCGTGGTGCTCAAGAAGGAGCTCATGAACGCCCAGCTCCAATCCAAGATTAGCAAGGATGTCGAAAACAAAATCAGTAAAAGACAGCGAGAGTACTGGCTTATGGAGCAAATGAAGGGTATCCGCCGGGAGCTTGGCCTGGAGTCCGATGGAAAGGACAAACTCGTTGAGAAGTTCAAAGAGAAGGCGAACAGCCTTGCTATGCCTGAGGCGGTTCGAAAGGTCTTCGATGAGGAGCTTAACAAGCTGGCTCATCTTGAGACAGCTGCTTCCGAGTTTAATGTGACAAGAAATTACTTGGACTGGCTCACCCAGATTCCATGGGGCAGGAGGAGTACCGAAAACTTTGCTATTCCTAACGCAGTCAAGATTCTGGATGAGGACCACCACGGTCTCAAGGATGTAAAAGATCGTATCCTAGAATTTATCGCTGTCGGTAAGCTTCGAGGCACTGTTGAGGGCAAGATTCTCTGCTTTGTCGGACCTCCTGGTGTAGGTAAGACAAGTATTGGAAAGTCAATCGCCCGCGCTCTTAATCGCGAATACTATCGATTCAGTGTCGGTGGTCTCACGGATGTTGCTGAGATCAAGGGTCACCGAAGAACCTACGTCGGTGCCCTTCCTGGTCGTATGATCCAGGCGCTGAAGAAGTGTCAAACTGAGAACCCCCTCATTCTGATCGATGAGATCGACAAGATTGGGCGAGGTTACCAGGGTGATCCCTCTTCTGCTCTACTGGAGCTGCTCGACCCTGAGCAGAACAGCTCTTTCTTGGATCACTACATGGATGTACCCGTGGATCTGTCCAAGGTCTTGTTCGTGTGCACGGCTAACATGACCGACACAATCCCTCGCCCACTGTTGGATCGTATGGAACTTATCACACTCTCCGGCTACGTTGCGGATGAGAAGATGGCCATTGCTCAACGATATCTCGCCCCCGCCGCCAAGGAGACTGCTGGTCTCCAGAACGCTGATGTTAACTTGAGCGAGGAGGCTATCGAGGAGCTCATTAAGTCATACTGCCGCGAGTCTGGTGTGCGAAACCTTAAGAAGCAGATCGAGAAGGTGTACCGAAAGTCTGCCCTTAAGATCGTCCAGGAGCTTGGCGAGGATATTCTCCCTGAAGAGGATGCCCTCACTGGGGAAGGCAAGTCTGCCCTCGAGGAGGCTGAGAAGAAGGGTAAGACTGAGAGGGCCACTGAGGGCAAGGAGTCAGGCTCCAATGAGACTGTTGCGACTACAGAGAAGCCTCGCAAGCCGCTCAACGTCCCTGATTCTGTCCATGTTGTTATCGGCAAGGACAACCTCACCGACTACGTCGGACCTCCTGTCTTCACCTCTGACCGTCTCTATGAGGTCAGCCCTCCTGGTGTCTCTATGGGTCTCGCCTGGACACAACTCGGTGGTGCTGCCATGTATATCGAATCTATCCTCCAGGCTCCTCTCCGACCATCAACGCGCCCTCATCTCGAGATCACCGGTAATCTCAAGAATGTCATGAAAGAATCTACTACTATCGCCTACTCTTTCGCCAAGTCTTTCATGGTCAAGCAATTCCCCGATAACCACTTCTTTGATAAGGCCAAGATGCACCTGCATGTTCCCGATGGTGCTGTTTCCAAGGATGGACCTTCAGCTGGTATCACTATGGCTACTTCGCTACTTTCTCTTGCTCTCGAAACTCCTGTTGATCCTACGGTTGCTATGACTGGTGAGATTACACTCACTGGAAAGGTGCTACGTATTGGTGGTCTTCGTGAGAAGACTGTTGCTGCTCGACGAGCTGGTTGTAAGACCATCATTTTCCCTAAGGACAACATGTCTGACTGGTTAGAGCTACCTGAGGTATTTTTTTTTTTTTCTCCCTATCCAACATTCGTTTCTCCCTTACTTACAAACTTTCTAGAACATCAAGGAGGGTCTTGAAGGCCACGCCGTGGCCTGGTACCCCGAGGTTTTTGACATTGTCTTCCCCAACATCGACAAGGAGAAGGCGAATACGTGCAAGATCTGCGAGTGGAAGGCTCAGCAGAAGAAGAGCGACCCCGAGTCAGCTGAAGAGGAAGACTAAAACACCGTACGCGTCTGGCATGGCATTGATACACTCTAGCCTCGTAACTTCCATGAACACTGCTCAAAGAGAGTCGATGTTGATGGATGTTGCAGGGCATGGTTTGATGGGCGTTTGGGTATGGGGTGAGAAATTTAGATGAATGATATAAATACTCCTATTCTTGTTATTCCCACTATGGGGAACTTGTACTATTAGAAGCGCATGCATTAGTGGTTTGTTGGGGTGTCATAAAGCAGCATGTATTTTATGCCCTCGTGTATAGCTTGTATATGTTAAAAAGCGACGTCATTCTGCTTGACTAGTCAACTCGGATGTATGATGTTATGATCATACGGTGCTGCATTGGGGCTGAGATTAATGGCTATATCATACGGAGTAGACTTGGTTGATATATTTCACAAGTGTCACTTACGAGCCCAGCCGTATATAATGGTAGATGTGGAACGACACTGTCTCGCAGAGATCGAGGCCCGCGATGCAGCCTGAAGCTCAAAGTATGCTATAAATCTTAGGAGGCCTTTTTTCATAGCACCAAAGTCATCTCTAGCCCAATGAATTGACAAGAAACATGGTATTTTCAATCTCAACCCACAGTAGGTGCCCGGATGTCGCAGACAGTTCCCCAGCAAGGTGATCCCGGTTTGTACCTTATTAGCTAGGCCAAGGCTCTGAGAGATCTTATCCGTAGTGCGGGATCTGTGGAGCCAGGCACGGGACGAGCCTAGCTGAGGGGAAATCTGTCGACACAAAGATTGCAATTTCAAGTTGTATCTCGCCTTCTTCTCATGATCATCTCCTAAAAAAAACATCATCTCATGAGGTTTCTGATTCCCGCAAAGCTTCGGGCTAATCAACCAGGCAAGCTCAACCTATCGGTAGAGCCTTCGCATAAGAATTGGTTGACACCCAACCGAAGCCTATAAGATGTCTAGAAGCCTGTTCGTACATATGTACTAGTGGTAGTGTTGCGGCCCCATTGCTTGCATGGCGAACCGACAACCTGTCAAGTGCAGGTAGCCTCACTTGAGCATTATTCTAGCGGACCATTCTTGTGCTGCACTCATGCCTGACCCCACGCGAGGCTCTTTGGGGATCTTGGCTGGTGGATCGGGCCTCAGCGCTGGCCGCACGACGAGTTCCTGTGAAGCTGAAAGCTCTTGAAGTGCTTGTGTGACGTGACCTGTTTGAAAATTGAGACGAGAGGGAAGAAGACGAACGAATTGAACCATCTGAAGTGCCGGAAGGCTTAGGTGTTTCCTCATTGAGGGAGGTGCGTGAGGGTGTGCGCGAATTGAATAATACTGAGCCGGTCATGGTAAAGTCGCATTAGGCACCTGCACATATTTGCTCATGACGGTGCAATTGGTGAATCGCAGCGGCATGCCGATTTGGAGATGTTGCATATCATATCACCAGTTGTGTGAGAGAAGCAATGTGACGTTTGGCTTGGATCTTGTGAAAGGCCAGAAGCGAATTTTGATACGACAATGGCAGATGAATTGCCAGTTTCAATGCATGACATTTCCAATTCTTATAGATCCGAGCATTGCATGTCTATGCGTACACCTAAGCGTTCGCATTGATATTGGCATATTATTCAATGCATGGTATCTAGTGCCTCAAACTCGCTATTTTCCGAATATGCGACGCGAGATCTTGGCATTTTGAGTGCCGGCCTACAACGAGCTAACCATTGATTTTTGTTCGCCCTGCACGCACGAGACTTCGAGAATCTCGCGAGGACAACATTGAACCAGGTACTAAGCAGAAGATTCCTCTGGGCGGTCAGCCAGAGTGAGATGCCTAACCTAGACGGCACTGTCGCTTGTGTATGCAGTTGGACCGGAGCATACATGACATCTAGATCATCCGTCTTATGGTTCGAGTCTTGAGGTTAGCAGCTCAGAATGACACGCACCTACATGAGTGTACATTGTCTGAGTAACTTCACAGTTTATTTGTTTGATCACTGGTGGCTTGGTTCTGGGTTATTGTCAAGGGTGTAACATAACTCATGAGTGAAGCTGTCATGATCTCTATTTAAAGCAGTTGTTGCAGATTGCCGAGTGTTGACGGAGAGTGATGTCATCCGGTGAGATGATGATACTCTTGGATGATATTCTGGTAATGAAAAGTGGTGTTTTGATAGTGATGCTTTGGATATCTTACCTTACGCCTGCTTATAGTACCGTCGTGCATACCCTGCTTCATTTTGGGAAGTTGCCTATCTGCAAGGATTCGGGGTTTCCTATTCGTAGGCTCATGTTCGTACCTTCCGTCGATTGGAATTCGAGTGCTTCCTCTTTTCGGCCTCCTTTTCTATCTTACGAGGCAAGTATCAAGTACACTTGCTTGTCCTTGCCCTGCTATGGTATCATTGTTCTCGTGATACAGATTGGAGCGTTATGTCACACCAATTCAGAGAGCCGTGCACTCTCACTCCTTCACATTCAACACCAGCGAAAACAACACCGGCTATTTTCACTATCCGTTCGTAGCTCTTTATGCCTGACCAGTATCTTTCTCAGTGCCTAATGATGCATCACCGCTTTCCCCTACGCTCGAAGAAACGCAAACTCGTGTTTAGCGTCGATAGAATGGGACGAGACAAGGGCATCCGAAAGGGGCCAGCTCATTGATGGTTCCCCACCGCAGGCCGTCCAGCGTCACCGTCTCTCTTGAAAGTATGCCCCTGCAGCAGCAGACGCACGCAGTAGACCGGGCCACAACTTTCTTGTTATGGTCGAAATCGCTCGCCTGGAAGGGCCCTTTGGCTGACTTCAAAGAATGAAGGTTCCGGCGTGGTGGGATGAATGGACCACAGTCGCGACACCCACGCCTAAAACCATGCATAACTGTCGTCAAGCCAACCCCTGACGCTCTTCGGCAAGTCTGGGGCAAAGTACAACCACAGCCCTGCGTTGACATCTGAGCCTAGGCCTGGGCTTGGGTTTAGTTAGGCTTGAGCAATGGTGGCTTTGCAGCGAAGTGAGCAGTCGCACACATGCCTTGTGTTGCAATTCATAGCATCCAGCCCCTTTGCAGGGCGGTCCAGCGACAGCGTCATCACGAATCCCACATCTCTAGTGTGGCTCAGGCTGCTAAAGAGGCCCAAAATGATGAAAGCCTAAACGTCAGAAGCCCAGCGCCTCCGCCCGCTCCGCCCGTCCCCCGTGTCGTCCCGCCGCGACTAAGAGCCAACTATCCACTGAGCCCACACACACTCTCTTATCCAGTCACAGCCCATATCCACCATTATTGCCGCTGGGTTTCTGTTTTAGGCTTTGGACCTCACCTTTACCATTGATATTAGCAGGGCGTTCATCGCAGCTCCATTTCCAATGACATTCTGCTGTCTCAGGTCTTTTTGATATATCTTACCCAAAATTCTTACCCATTTGACCACGATAATTACATATTTCTTGGAAAGCTCCTTATGCACTGATATCATTACATCTCCGGCTCTGTTCCCCGCGACTTCGACCGCTTATTCACAAGACCCGCTCCTCACCGACCGTTGCATTATTATCCCAACCTCCTCGGGCGATATTACCGACCACAGCAACGATTTTACTTTGCTTTCTCTCGAATGAGTCAAGAAAAGGTTTCCTTCTTCCTGCTACTCACTTCAAAAAATCACTCTTTCAATTGACAAGTTGGCTGTGTTTGTGTGGTCATTTGGTGGACTTTCACCTCAGTGTCATTTTACTGGCTTGCAATATCTTTTTGCTGTTCTATACGTTTTTTTTTTTTTTTTTTTTTTTTTTTTTTCTTTTCTTTTTTTTTTTTTTTTTTTTTTTTTTTTTCACCTGCACGATTACTATTATTCATATGCATTACCAGGTTTTGTTTTTGTAACACGCAAAAGTCGTGAAACGATACAGAGCGTGGTATATGCAGTATCACAAGTATCGACTTACAATTACGTTTTCGCCACTAAGCAATCGCCAAATCATTGAGCCTTAAGCCGTTTCAACGTGGCTTGATATTGACATCGAGTCTTGTTGTGCTTGTGCACAGCAGCGAGAAGCAGGTCACAGTGCCGCGGCCATGGCTCAGGCCGGCGTAATAGCGTCCGAGCCACCGCAAACGCTTCGTTCACAGACAACTGCGCTGTCCAGCACTCAGGGATTCTTTCGAAAGCTCTTTGGTAGACAGAGTGGCAGTAATGCGCCATGTAAACCTACAGAGCAGCTGAAGTGCCCTCATCATGAGGACGAGTCGACTGACCTTGACAAAGGCGGGTTGATTCGCCGAATGTCTCGGAGAGTCGTGCCTGGACTACCTCGAGCGCAGACATTCAAACGTCAAGTGTCAGAAAGGAGGACTAACCTTTCGCCCATTGAGCCCACACCAGATGAAAGACGAGCTGTGTCTATGGACCGACGCTCCTACAGGCCACGATCACCATTAGCCTCTCAACCAGCAACCAATCCCCGTGTTAGCGCCCCAAGTTTTCTCGGCTCTCCCCATGACGAAACGCCGCGATTCGTCCCCTCTGTATCCGTCAATGATGTTGCAGACGGTCCGCATGAAGAATCCGTTGAAGGAATGCTGCACCCGGATGAAGAGATAACCCTTGCGGACGAGTGCCCAGCACAAGACAACCTGTCTACTGCAGACACTCACTCGATAACAGCATCCCAATACGAGGCTATCATCCACGAGGAACTCGAGAAGACGTGGATATTGAATCTCAGTATGCACTTCCGTGATCGGTCAAGGAGGGAAAAGTTCTTTGTTACGTATCGTGAGCGTGATCACCTTTGGCGGCGTGTGACAATCTCGCTTGATTATCGAGATGCACCACCAAACTCCCTGGAAATGGATTTGATCAACACGCAATATCAACGAGAGAAAAGCGCGAAGATTTATGAGGCGATTAGGGAAAGCTTGAGGGACATTCAGTTTTATGACACTGTAACAAATTTGAAGCTTCAAACAACAGATGGCAGGCTTCATGTACATGTAGTTGAGGATGGCAATGTTGGTATTTACAATAGACTTACTGAGCCCAAGCTAATCATATGCAGGAAATCATCCAATATCCCACAGTTGCCCAAATCAAACATTTGGGCTGCCGCCGCATTCGAGAAAGAGATATCACTTTTGAATCCCACATGTCAGGATTTGTCTATAAAGTCAACGTCAACGGTCACACCCTCATCAAAAAGGAGATCCCAAGTCCAGATACCATAGACGAATTTCTATATGAAGTCAATGCCCTCAATGCTCTAAGATCCTCGCGCAATGTCATCCACTTCTACGGCGTGGTTGTGGATGATCAAGATGAGCATGTCAAGGGTCTCCTTATCAACTATGCAGACCAAGGAGCTCTTATCGACATTATCTATGAGCATTGCAAAGATGGTGACTATGATCTTCCCTGGTCGACGAGAGAAAGATGGGCTCGTCAGATCGTGGAAGGATTGTCTGACATTCACGAGTCAGGATTTGTGCAAGGAGATTTCACCCTATCGAACATCGTCATAGATGGCTACGGCGATGCAAAGATTATCGATATCAACAGAAGGGGATGTCCAGTGGGCTGGGAGCCTCCGGAAGCAACCCCTCTGATTGAGAGTAACCAGCGCATCACCATGTATATCGGTGTCAAGTCAGATTTATACCAGCTGGGAATGGTGTTATGGGCGTTGGCAACGCAGGAAGATGAGCCAGAAGCTCAGGGACGACCACTGATACTTGGACCTGAAGTGAATATCCCAGACTGGTATCGGCAGATGGCAGAAATCTGTTTGAGCAATGACCCGCGCATGCGACTTCAGGCGTCTGCTCTGTTGGAGATGTTTCCTCGGCCAGGGGAAAGTGAAGAGACCGGCCAGTTGAACCCCCCTGAATCTACAATGGACGAGGGCTACACCTTACATCAATATCTGGTTGATGGTTACCACCCAGACAACCTACCGCAAATCAGGACAGTCGAACCTCCGAACGACTGGTCTTACGTGAACCAAACTTATGCGGAATCGAGTCCCGTCAGATACGAGCCATATTATTACACCCGCGGGCGTTCTCCTCCAAGCCCCTTGCCGAGCAATTGTGACCCATACAACTCGCCCCGTGGTCTATATGACATCGCTGCCTGGGCAGCAAATCGGAATATACCTTCATCCTACAGTGATGTGGGACCCGAAGGAACACCACTTGACGAGACGCCTGTTGCCAACAAGGCAGGACTCATTGACTCCGATGCGCTCACGGCGCCAGATTCGGCTTTGGAGAGACACGAAACTCCGGCTACTTCAACTACAACCCCAAGCCCAACTCGAGGTGTTGATTCGGAGGCCAGAACCATGACGAAAATTGGCCAGGCTCTTGCAGAAGAAGGAGAAGGACCGGCTAGCGGCAATGAGCGTAACGTAGACATGTTTCGCCATGAATCAGTCCCCGCCGGCCCAACAGATTCGGGTAACGTTACCCCTGGGGACAACGGCACGGTGATACGAGACGGCATGCAAGGCGCTAAAGGGGAGAATACACCAGGAGAAAATGAAATCAAACAAAAAGATGTTTTGTCAGAAGGAAAAGGAGAAGTAGTTGAGAAGGAAGAAATTAAAGAGGCGCGAGCCTTGTATCAGGAAACCGGAAATGGATTGGAGGAATTGTCAAAGAAAAACGACAGCCAGGAAACTCAAATGCTCCAAAAAGGGGGCGAAACAGAGGATCCTCAGACGACACCTGTAAATGAGAGGAACGTCGCTGAGGAGCCAAACACAAAAGCAGAACTGGTTGCGGAACAAAACGCGGCAGAAAAGCAAGGGTCCACAGAACCTGGAACCGACCAAACTACAATGGAAAAAAGGGTGGTAGCAGGGGAAGCAGACAACCCACAAGAAGGTAAGGCGAGCAATAAGGGGGTTGTTGAAGTCAGCAAGCCTGTACCCGATGTTCAAAGCTCAAACCTATTGACTCATGACGAATCGATGAAACAAGAGAACATGACTGACGACGTGTCCAAGGACACGAATTATCCGTCCGGACTATAATGAATGTCTATGAATGACATGGCTTGATGAATGTTGAGTTTGAATCTGATTGTATTTACCATTTTATATTCTACTATGTTTATTTCATTTGTGTAGCGGGAAATAGGCAGGCATTTTGCATAATAGGGCGCAGATATAAGTACTGGTGTTTGAAATCTTCAGATCGTCTTTGGTATAAATACTATCTTACCTGCATTGCTTCTATTGTGACTGCAGTCAGGGAATGGTGGCCAACAGGCAGTATTCGCCTGCCGCAAGCTGCTTGTAGCCAATACGTAAGTAAAAAGTCATGTCATAGCAATTTGACGACCCTTTCCCAATCGATTTTGTTATTTGTCTTGATTGTAAATTTTTTATTTTCCGTTTCCCCTCTTGTATTCAAACTTTCCCCTTATCACAACTCCTTTATGTAAAAGCATTTCCCTTCACATTTCACCACGAGCTCTACTATTGCGACAATATCCTCTTTACAGAAATCTATATAATAGAATCAATAAAACCAGACATAATGAGAACAACACATGCCTCAAATCTCTATACTCCTAACTGCACTGCGGTTAAACCCAATAACAACGCTGCCATGATGCCGTATACAGAAGCATCGGTGAGGAGGTTCAGGCCACGCTGTGTACAAAAACTATCCGTTGAGCGGAAGATTATCAATCTTGAGATCTTCGAGTCGCTCGACATAAATGGTTCAACGTAGCAGATGTGACGCAGGAGCTCTGGGTACGTCTTGCAGATGCGAACTTGAATACAATATCAGCGCAGGCTTGTCGAGGGCGTCCTGAGGGTGCTTTTATGCTGTAATTCATATTAGCCAACAAGCTGAGCTTTAGACTCGTGAGGCAGCGAGAACAACAGTTAACAAGAGAACCGTCACGTCTAAGGATTGCCCGAAGGGAAACAACCTCTGGGTCCAAAGGTAGTGGGTCAGATGAATTGGCGGACGAGAACGAACACAATAGCTCGAACGGGATGTTCGACGCCCAAGCCTAGTAATTCTATGCCTGTCAATGGATCCAACAGTTCTGGGTCATAGCCTGCTGTCATCACTGCCAGATACCGAGTAGCGTGGCCAGCACTCCGCCCTTTACACCTTGTAGCGTCTCATTCCTGAACGTTATCGCAAGAAGACCCAGCTGGCTTGCTGCGAACTTCGGCTCAGATGCCAGATGGAGGGGTCCCAAAACCCAGCTCAGAAAGACATGAATGTGCGGTTTTATCTGTCACAACCGTTTCTGCCATCTGGTCCCCTCATAGGGATCGCCTTAGATCTCGGCGCTATTTATACTATCCAGTGCAATCGATAATGAGCTTGCTCCTAAGCTCAAGAACTTTTCGGACAAATTAGCTTTACACCATGTGTTTACAATTCAGCAAGACGCGGGATACTTGGTAGAGCAAGGCGACTGTGCTCGTATTATGCACGACCTCACGTCGTGTTTCGAACAGTCGACAATGGAGAAATAGGCTATTAGCCCGCATGGCTAACGTCAATAACCAAATTCAGTCCTGGTCCCGGATTCGCGACATTACCCGTCATAAATGTGCTTCACTTCCTCGTAGTGAATGACTTGAGGAACATCGAGCCACAGGCTACGGCTGAGTCGATATATGAGGTACCCAAGGATTCAGAATATGCCCTATGGTTGCAAGCAGCATTGCTATCTACCCGAGCTCTCACACTTCATAGATGGAGAAGATGAAACACCGATATGCATGATTCTAATCCAGCCGCGTTATCAACGAGACCTTAGAGAAATGGGACACTGCAAGGAGCAAACGGAATCTTCATAACGCATCAGATGCGCCTCGACTCACGCAAGAGAACCTTGACCGTGGTGACCCAAGGAAAATGAGAGAAACTTCAAGACTTACGCTCATATCCTCTGATCTTTATGATGAATTGAAAGGTCAGGAGTCTACATTCTGTTTTTTTTAAATCCCAAAGCTTATGCTTTTTATATATTATCAACATCGCAAGACTTTTCTCAGCTTTGCTAAAGATACGAGGCTCGATGATAGTCCAAGGCCTGCCTGGAAGCAGCGTGCTTCAGATGCGCTAGACTGCGAGATGGCCGAAGAGTTTCTCCGTACGGTGATTTCTGACAAGCTCACCGAGCCTCAACCCCTAGTGACAAGATTGGACTTCACAATGCTATAACAACGCCCTCGCTGGACTTCAGCCCTGACTTCAAGAAGCCCTGTTTCGACTCGTCAGACGCGATCCAGAGGATTCCAAATACCGGCGCTGCATTGCAGCCGCAATAGCAAAGCAAAGCTTATGAGGGTCACCAAGGCGACAGAATGGTTGGATTAGAGTGGCAGCAGGGAAACAGCTCTCCTCCTCCTTGACATCGCTACCAGCAATGCTACATTCCCAGAAGCCGTATGGACTTTATCTGCACCAACCGCCCTAGCAGTTATTCTCCTTCGAGTCATCATACGCATCGGCGATGATTCGTGTTCAACGAGAATCGCAATTCTCAACTCAAATTCGATTTGACACTATCCAGGTCAGGCAATTAACGTTTTTGCCGATAATATAACAACTGGTGTCATTTGCGTTACGTTTCGCCCTAACTACTCAATTACAGGCCTGACAACTACTGGGAGTCAGGAACGCAACCCGGCTGCATACATGCTTCTGCCAGTACTACCAACAAAGCTTGAGCCTCGACGCAACACAACTATTGCCTTGCAACTAGTACCACCTGCAGTTGTACGTCTACAAACTTCTATTGGGACAATAAGGAGTGGTTGGAGTCACTCCTCCCTGACTGAACCGGAAAGCAAATACGATCACGAAGATGCAACAATTCTAGAAATGCTATTGGATAAATAAATATACTAACCGATGACGAAATCATCGCTGCAATCCAAGTCTAGGATTCATTTATTCTGCAAGGGCTTTCATTGAGAAGCTAGCACTAGAGCACTATTTTAATTATGATTAGTATCATACACTTAGGAATAATATCAGGAAGCTTAGGAAAAATATCATATAAGCTTGGGAGCATTGTCATAAGACTTGTGGTTGAGAAGTTTGTTCTACAATATAGCTCTAGAATTGTTCTAGAATTCTATCAAGAAGCTGGAATGAAGTATCACGTGAGTCAATCTGTGATGGTGGGCTGTGGGGATCAAGGGTCGAGTTTCTCTTTGCCTGATTTGGGTTGAAGATGACGGCGGGAAATAATCAGGAATAATTGGTTGCAGCTACCGCCAAAATGTGTCCCAATTATTTCGCGGACCCGAGGGGCAACTTCAATTTGGAGGCGAATGTGGAACCGCTTAGGCTTGGCGAATCCCGATCTTTGTGTTTCTGTTGGGGAAACTGGGGAGAATGAACCGGGGTGTAAAAGATACGTACCGCCCTGCTCAGGGCTCGGAAGACGGGGACTGACTGTGAATAGAATCGACAATTCCAATGAAGGATGATAAAAGAGTAACCGAGAGTCTAGAAACAGGACCCTAAATGAGTGTCATGCCAGTCAACAACCAAATGGGCCGAGGTATCGTTCGATTTGGTGGTAGAGAGGTTGTATTAGAACTAGAGAATGAACGTGAAGTTCGTGATAGGGCTGATAATGTTGAAGTGGCTTTTATTTTGATATTCTTTGGCATTAGGATTCAACAATAAAACACAATGACAACCCATATGACGGTTATCAATTAGACGCCTGTATCTCGAGCACATGGCCTGATAACTCGGGATTTGGCGGACGTTGCAGCTATGATATCAAACTGTGAGGTGAGGTGAGGTTGGCCAAGGACCCATATCAAGATTTGAGGGTGTCAACTCGACGCGTGCACTGGAGAGTGAAAACTGTGCATTGACATCCTAGATCTTTGAGATAAGCGTGTGCGTGCCTGTGTCTAGGTCAAAGCGGACGGGAAAGAACCTCGGCATTGCTGGTATTGAAACGGTGCTCAACCAGAAGTTGAAGGGATTTACATATCGACAACTTGATTGGGATCAATTCGCCACTACAACCTGCAAATGCAACCCACTTTCTGTGCCTGTGCCCGCTCCGTTTGTGATACTGTCCTACGCTGTCCTGAGCATCTAATAAGAGTCAATCTACCAACAGAAGTCTTTGAATATTGACTTCCAATAGATCGGGGCTTTTCCCAATTATACCACGCGAGATCCCACAATCGACTTCGGCAAATGACATCGCCTCTAACAAATCAATCAGTGGAGATGTGGACTCCAGCCTCTAAAAAAAAAAACTCAAAGGGAAAAAAAGCTGACTTAAGAAGATCCAGTCTCAGTCAGTCTGGAGCTCAGGCGGCTCCGGCTTTTGCGTGGGAGCTCCCCTGCATGGAAGACATGGATATGCACTGGCGCGTTGCCTGTTGCAGGGCTAGATGTAGATGTGCCGTCCCTTGAGACGGATGTACTCATCAGCTGAAAATTAGTGACGATGTACCTCGTGCGTAACAGGGGAACCCAAACGGTACCAGGGCGCCCAGCGGAGCCCCACACTTGATTGGAGCCGCCAAAAAGTTGTTGGGGAAGAGAAAAAGGTTGAGGGAGACAGAAGCGATCAGGTCGACGTCGACCTTTCGTCCCAGCTACAAGACCCAGTATCAGTCCGAGCAGACGTCGCCCAGTTGATCTTCTATTTGCGGAGTAAGGGAACCCGATACAATTCAACATAATGAGTGGCTATTGACAGTGCCTATCGTGGGCTGATTACTGGCATCATTTCTTCGTCCAAGTGACAGGGCATAAGGAAGATCTCGGTAACTTAGATGTGAAGCGGGGAGTTCGATGAGATATCTGTCGTAGATTGTTGAAGATATGGTCATCTGAATTACAGTGGTTGTCAAAGGCTGATATGAGTCGCTTACAGCAGTTGTCAGTTGTGACAGGTTCAACTATGACTTCTAGAAAATGTTGACATAGCTAATTGGGATCGTTTCAGCCAATTGAGATACCAGAATGCCCAGCTTCCTTCAACACTTTCTACCTCTCGCTTTATCCGATATCAAAACCCCTGATCATGGTCAGCTTCACAATTATTATCCATTACCCGTATTAGTGAAGGGTTCAGTACTGCGCATACAAGTCCCTGAATTCATGATGTATAAGCGCCTCATGGTCAAGGAAGGTTAGGTTACCGGGAAGCGACGGGAGCTGCTTGTTGCCTTTTCTTGGTCCGCCCGCCCCAATGGATTTTTCCCCCTTTGATGGAGAGACGGTCGGCGTGTGTGACATAATACGCCAGATTCAACCTCACTCACACTCGATACACGACTGATAGGATAGGTCAAAGTGAAAAGGCACAGTATAGGAGCATTCCATATGCTTCATTCTAATCAATCTTCACAAGCAAGAACATTCACATCGCCGAGGTTGGAGCATTATGACGACTAAGACACGACAACGAAGCCTATCAGTAAATCGTCAACAGAATACAAGCCTGCCCCAACTTTGTCTTGAGCTTCCCCAACTCAATTGACACGCAATTCTGGTTCGAAAGGAAGAGCTTACCTGGCTTTGCCTTGCCATCATTTATCATCATCTGATTCTGTATCGGCATATGCCATCTTCATTCGGCCCCAGCCTGAGAAGCCAATTCACACACAAACCAACCCCAGCTCTTGGTGACAAAACGGCCTCGTTTTACTTCCCCAACCTTGAATTCGCCGCCACAACAAGGGTTAGTCGTCAATCAGAGGTCCACTCGGGCCCTGTATTTTTCTTTGCCTCGTCACTAAAGAAGCATTGTTTAGTGCTCCCTAGGTATCGCCGCTGAGAGAGAAGCACACAGAACAGTTGGCCCAAAGCCTGCGACCAGACCCTCCACTTGTCTCACACCTCTCAAACCCACTTTGCACCCCCCTCCCCAGTTCTACCGCTTCCTCGTCCTCATCCAGTTCAATCAAATCTTTCCCTTGCCCAACTCCGGCTCGGGTCTGACTCTGATAGTATAAAGTCCTTTTAGAGCCCTCCGCCCCAACCGGAATTGCTTCTCGACCAACCTCCTCCAGTTCTTCTCCCTCTTATATCTTCTTCACCCTTTGTTTAGGATACGCTTTATCCTAAAAAGGTTCACTTCTCCCCTTCACTTACTTCAGTAACCATCGACTTTGTGGTTCTGAGTGTCGGGTTCCTACATCCTCGAGTCGACGGAAGACACTTGCCATCGCCAACCTAAATTGATAATTGAATCGATATGGCGACAGCTACTGCTGCGGGCAAGAATGCCCAGCCATTCCCTGATGGCACCAAGGACTATGTTCCCCTCCGCGCTGGCGGGGCCAAGAAGGATATCAACAAGGTGCATATTGCTGATACTCCTATGACCTGGAGCAACTGGCCCCAACACATCAACTGGCTCAACACCACGCTGGTGGTCTTCGTTCCCTTGATCGGCTTCATCTCCGCCTATTGGGTTCCTCTTCAGCTAAAGACTGCTCTTTGGGCTGTATTTTACTATGTCCACACTGGTCTCGGAATCACTGCTGGTAAGTCTCACCACATCTTCGTCGCTTCCAATGCTTTGATATCATCAAACAATTACTTACAATACTAGGCTACCACCGACTGTGGTCTCACTCCGCCTACAAGGGCACACTCCCTCTCAGGATCTATCTTGCTGCTGTCGGTGCTGGCGCCGTTCAGGGTTCCATCCGATGGTGGTCATATGGTCACCGTGTTCACCACCGTTACACCGATACCGAGAAGGACCCTTACTCCGTCCGCAAGGGCCTCCTTTACTCCCACATGGGCTGGATGATTCTCAAGCAGAACCCTAAGCGACAGGGCCGTACCGATATCACCGATCTCAACGAGGACCCCGTCGTTATCTGGCAGCACAAGAACTACATCAAGTGTGTTCTATTCATGGCTCTTGCTTTCCCTGCTCTCGTCGCTGGTCTTGGCTGGGGTGATTGGTGGGGTGGTCTCGTCTACGCCGGTATCCTCCGTGTTTGCTTCGTCCAACAGGCTACCTTCTGTGTCAACTCTCTTGCCCACTGGCTCGGCGAGCAGCCTTTCGATGATCGCAACTCTCCCCGTGATCACGTCATCACTGCTCTCGTTACTCTTGGTGAGGGTTACCACAACTTTCACCACGAGTTCCCTTCGGATTACCGCAACGCTATTGAGTGGTGGCAGTACGACCCTACCAAGTGGAGCATCTGGTGCTGGAAGCAACTTGGTCTTGCTTATGGACTGAAGGAGTTCCGTGCCAACGAGATTGAGAAGGGTCGTGTCCAGCAACTCCAGAAGAAGCTCGACCAGAAGCGTGCTACTCTCGACTGGGGTATTCCTCTCGAGCAGCTTCCTGTGGTTGACTGGGACGACTTCGTTGACCAGGCCAAGGCTGGAAAGGGTCTCGTTGCCATTGCCGGTGTTATCCACGACGTTACCGACTTCATTAAGGACCACCCCGGTGGCAAGGCCCTCATTAACTCCGCCATTGGAAAGGATGCCACCGCCATCTTCAATGGTGGTGTCTACCTCCACTCCAACGCTGCCCACAATCTTCTGTCTACCATGCGTGTCGGTGTCCTCCGCGGTGGTTGCGAGGTTGAAATCTGGAAGCGCGCTCAGTTCGAGAACAAGGACATCACCTACATGAATGACTCGGCCGGTCAGCGCATTATCCGTGCTGGCTCTCAGGTCACCAAGATTGTCCAGCCCGCTGCCAGCGCCGATGCTGCTTAAGCAGTACAATCTTTTAACGACGAGAAGACGAGGAGGGATAATTCATTGATGTGCAATGTGCAAGGATACGAAAACCGTCATGCTGGTAGTGGCATGTCGTTGAACGAGTGTGGGGATACGGCCAGCCACAGATCACATGTCAAAACATGGACTACAGACTGAACGCCACATCCATCCCTGGAGGAAGATAAAAAGCACAGCACGTTTTTAACGCAAACTCATAAATTCGACTCATGAATGGCGTTGGGGGGTTTCTTTGTGTTTTGAGACTACTTAGCTTTGGCGGCTTTGAACAATACCAAAAGAGAATGGTTAAACCTGAAAATTAACGAGTTGCACAACCACCACTTGGTTCATCATCAGATAGCATGACTACTCGGAAATACAATTTTGAATAGTATCAAGTCTCCAATCATCTGTTGTGAATGCAATCTCTTATACTTAACGCTTGAATTGATCGTCAAGTTATTCTATCTGATGTTACATGTGTCTCAAGTCTCCCATGATGAACCATGCGTTACTCAACTCAATTCGAGGCAGTTGCTAATTTCTTGGATCTATTATTCTGTCTTTGATATTTTGATATTCTTCAATCTTGCTAAGAAATCCTAATTTTGCATACTGGTCAAGTTGTTTCGTTTCTTCATCAGTTCATAAGCGCTTCAAATTGGCTTGCCTCTTTGTTGATGTGCCCCATCAGAGTCTACTCGATGCATGTTCGACCTTGACCGTTCAAATACTAATCAAGGGTTTGACGTTTCTGGACTCTGTTTGATCGAACGATGGAGACATATCTGTTCTTAAAACATGCTTTCATTCTGCTCAAGGTAATTGTCCGGCGAGCATTTTCTGCCCTTCGTGGCCACGCAACGCTATGTTTGGCAAGACCGTGACTCTTGACTCAGCGTTGGTGAAAGGGCAGGCAGCGCAAGCATGGGGCACCTTTCAGGGGGATGAGTAGATGCTGAGTTGCCTCAACAATGTACACCTGCCGACTTCGTACCTCAAGTTTTCTTGACTCTGGCAAGCGGACTTTTTAACATCCCTCACTCGTGACTACTTCACGGAGCGGCCATCCGTGCCTTCTGTACTGCCAACTCAGAGCTCTTGGCCCATGTACCATTCGGCGTCTGACGATAACACAACAGGCGCCCATCGTCACCTGTGCTGCCCAATATGTGACCGTCATCATCGAAACCCACCCGCCACACAGGGGTACGGTGGTTGTCAAGCTTGGATATCTCTTGGAAATTGTGCTTAACCTGGCCTGGCTGACCTGACCATTGACGATCATTGTGAGAGCCCGACTTTGCGAGACTGGCGCTTAGGCCGGACGGGTGGTGTTGATGTTGGTGGTAACTATGGGATGGCTGGAGTTGAGGTGTTGTTGCTTGCTTCTCTGTTGGTGTCGCAGTTCCGTTTGTTCGCGCTTGTGGTGTAGAGTCTCTTGTTGGCATATGTGGTGCAGCACGTAGGAGATCAGCTGCAGACCAAGATTTGCCATCATCTTCTGAATAAGGCGTCTCGATTCGGAAGACGCGTGCGTACCCGTCCTGGCATGCTGTTGCAATAACGTCGTAGCCTCTGATATTCCCCGCAGCCCATGCGACATCCCGCACCAGACCCCGATGACCCGTCAATTCAACAGCAAGGTAAAACTCTTTTTGAGTTTGTTGAACACCTATAGAAGTCGCAACTATGTCCCGCGATCGGTAAACTTTGACGCTATCCATTGCCGCCGCCACGAGACCCAACGAATCTGAGGGCACGCCTGCACGCAGGGCTGTATAACATGGTTCTGGATTGGGGTCGAATCGCACACGAAATGCGAGTTCTTCTCCTCTATTTGGCTTTGGGGCGACACTGAATTCGTCGATTGATGTATATTCGGACAGATTCTCAGGTTGGTCATTTTCGTATACTGTCAAACGTCCATCTGTCGCAAGTAGCGCAAGGTACGTATGCCTTGTCTCCTCATTATGCTTCATTGAAAACGATCGATAGGGGGCTTTGTTAGATCGTGTATCAAATGCCGGCTTTCCATTACCAGCTCGTCCGGTACAAAATCGTCGACCCGGCGCCGCAGAAGGATCCTCAGCCCATAACCGGAACCATCCCTCAATGCCGAGGGAAGCAATTAAGTTGGGGTATACAGTCGCAGGGAGCCATTGAATCTAGAAAAGTGAGGGAATAACGTCAGCGCGCGTGTACGACAGAATGACACAGGAGGGAAGAATACTACGAGACAAGGGTTATTAGTGAAAGGGGGCTGCGTTACCTCTATAATCTCGCCGCCATGTGCAGTCCAGGTATCGCAAAGGCGCCATGTGCCATCCTTGTGACGGTTAAAGACGCGGATCTTTCCATCTACTGAGCCAGTTGCGCAGCGATCGCCATAAGTGTTGAATGCGACGGCTTGAACGAGATCTTTATGGCCATGTTGGAGGTTGAGGTCGAAGGCTGGTGTTTCATCACCTGGTGATGGAGGGATTGATGCGCTCATGTTGGAGGCGCCTTGACTATTGATGTGATTCGAGCAGAGAAGAAGGCGGTCAGTATATTTCTGCGTGTTGTACTATAGTTGAACTCCGATATTGTTGTTTCGTGTCTTGAGGTGGTGGTGATGTGTTGTTGGCTTGCAAGCTCCACAGCGGCTCAAGCTCAGCTCAGCTCGGTACGTACCAGATATAGCTTGTCAAAATGCAGGTTCCCCGCCTGAGGTGCCTGTGCCTGATTAGGTCACCCAATCAATATGAGGCATCATGATATGATCAAATTATGATAGAAGGCTCTAAATAAAGAATTCCTAGATCAAGCAGTCTATAAATCTATAACACAATGACATCGTGGCGATGAGTATTATGAAAGAAATCACTCTCATCTCACTAGTTCTCAATACCTTCATCTAAGTTGAGCTGGCACGCGACACTGAGGTACAGCTCCGTTACCTTTCATAGCGGAACTTGAGCTGATAGTTATGGTAAATATTATATGTTGGGCTGGCAAAAGAGCGAAATTGAAGCCTAGGTAGCTAGCTCATTGTTCGCTACTTCGAAGATTCTTCATGAGACTCACCGCAGCAGTCATGATATCTGGTGCTCCTCATGTTTAGCCATTTTATACATCATAGCTAAACTCGCTCTCATATGGAACAATCAAAGTCTTACATACAACTAAGAAAGCTTGTTATCGTATCTCTAGCAGGATTCTTCTATACGAAATGCACGAGGTAGACTATGAAAGTTGTCATGAGCGTTGTAAATACAGGGATCATTGGCTGTCGCAAAGCTGGGGGCCGCTGATTTGTTCAGGTGTGTCTCCACAGTCAGTAAGAGCTTCTCAGCCTTGCTATTGAAACTTCAACCCTTCTTCAGCATCATCGCGGTTGTCTCGTGAGATCTGATATATCTAATATGGCGCATCTTTTAAATCCTCTCGCAACGGCGTCACAGATCTACCACAGATCTTCATTCTCATCTCTGCCCACAGATCTCCAAGATACAATTTTCATCACTTCACAATGCCTCACACAAGCTGCTGGCCAGCTCCTAGAGCTTCCTCAGTCCGTCACGGCGCAAGCAAACGTCATTCTAGCAAGGTATTGGCTTGTAGATTCTCCAATGGCTAATGAATTTAGTGTAAGACCATCCAAACTAGAAGATATCTCTCAAGTTAATCTGACCATGCTAACTTGCGCTCGTAGGATACATCTGCTGCTGCTCTGTACCTGGTTGCTAAGATGGGCCCTCAGCCCCGGCCATCGCGCGACATATCAAATGTTTATGCATACCTCTTATCAGAAAACTCATCCTTCTTGCGGACTCCAGGGAGCCCGAAGAATGACCCAAAGTTATACTATGTATCTGAAGCAGACTACTACGCCTTTCAGACTCGCATCCTTGCTATTGAAGCTCGGATTCTTTACACCCTCTCCTTCGATACACACGTCTCTTTACCTCACCCACTTGCGATAACCTACCTTCAGACACTTGACTTCCTTGCGCAACCTAAATCAATCATCTCTCTACGCACCATTCAATACCTGAACTCGGCTCTTCTCTCACCTCAAATGCTATATCTTACTCACCAGCCCCATGCACTAGCTACGGCCGCTATCTATAACGCAGCTCGAGATGTGGGTGCCAAAATGCCGGAGTGCGAATGGTGGGAAGTCTTTGACGTTGACCGAGAAGAGCTTGGATTCCTTGTCGTTGGCATGCGAAGTGTAGAAAACTACCTTCGTAAGATCAAAGAAGATACACCGGATCTAAGCGTCGGAATGCCTACACGAAAGTCGATTGATATCGAACTGCAAAGGAGGGGCGGGGGAAGCGGAAATGGTGCTGCCGAGGTTGACGAAGAGCAACAACTCATGGACATGATGGACAGCAGATGATCGCGTGCCTTGATCTTTTTTTATTCTGTACTCGGTATCGGATTCGGTCCTGGTGCAGCAACCTTGAAGGAGGCGCCACGGTTTCGCGTGTCGCATGTCAGCCAAGACACGACCAATGAGCTGATGCATGACAGTTGTGGTTCGGCATATTTCAAGTTCGAATTTTGGGAGCATCAGGCCATCATCGCGAGTTTGACTGGCTACAGTCAGCCCGGCGGAACGGAAATGACAGTCGAGGGTGAAGTTGATGGGATTAGTTGCTACGGTGTGGCATATCAAGAACTGAATACGGTTTCAAAAAGCAAATTGCAAAGTCTAGAATCAGCCACGAGGAAACAACGAGAGAAGAGGAGATAATGCAGGAAGAAAAAGCTATGCGGGCGACAACAACAGGCACAAACAAGGTGTGAAGAGTTACTCTGCCATGCATGTGCATACGTGACACTCGACCAGCTGGGTTTTTGGTAATGAAATCTACACCACCAGCTCTATCAAGCCAAGATACACTCGAAGAGTTACTTGACATCTTTTTCTTACACCTTCGTGACCTAATTCATGGCTCTAGAATTTATGCACAGCACACTATTACGTTTTGTCCCGTGATGTACAATGTCTAGCGGCAGAGGCGGTAGCTCTCACTCAGTGCACATAGCTAAAATCAACCGCCAATTCATCCATCAAACCTGCATGGCTAAGTTCAAAGCTCCGACCAAGCTTTTGCCGTATTATTAGTGACATGCGGTGAACACACACTAGACTGGGGGATAGGTCGTGGACCCTCCAGGCACTCTCATACCCCAATCAGCCTCGAGGGCATCGTGGAGTTGAGTGCGGGGGATTTCAAGAACTAGCGCTGCCCTCCACGACTGGCGTCTATTGGGAAGTGTTCTCAACGTTACAACAAGACATCGTGAAGCTTGGGAATGATGTAAGTTGTAACCGCGTACCGGTAACAAGGCGTTCAGAGACTGGGGTACAGGATCCATTGCAGCCTTGGATATTTGATCTCCAGTCAAGTGACGACCATCGTGTACAGTATATGGAGCCAATTACTAACTTGCTGGCCAATACGCGTTGTTCAGATTCTCATATCTCTGGCAATCAAGAATATGTGACACATTATCTCTGTAGAACTTCTTATTTAACGCTCCTACCAGCGGTAATGCCCATATCAGAATAAGCCTCGAGTTAGACAAATGGATCTGACATAGCGCTCTAAAAACCTTATCTTTTCGCGTAACTTTACAAACCATAAAAAATAACGGCTAGAAAATTCTCTTGATAGCCAACTACCTAATTGGGGTCAAGTCATCGAGTACCAACTGCAGTAAATCAGGGGGAGGCCCGGTTAGCACGGAGTGCAAGGATATCCGTTGCTGCAATGCAAAGCAAACCAGAGCGGCCAATTAAAGCGCGAAAGGTATTCCCATTGGAGCGAGCTCCGATCGACCAGGTCATCCCGCGGCTTTTTTTTTTTTGTTTTTGAAGCTTGGGGTGAGGCGAGATATCGGAGTGGTTGATTGGTTCGATGGACAGGATAGGAAACCCTAGACATATGCAGTTGGATTTTCTAGAAGGACGTCTTTTTTTTCCGTCTTAGCCGGTCATTGGACTTTTATGTGGTTCTTTTATGGGATTTTGACAAGAGAGCAGTTACAGGTTCTGATTACGTGACTAAAGAGAAATGGTATCAAGTGGAATATACGGAAGTGGCAATAACTTCAGAATCATCAACTGTTACACGACCTTGGATAACCCCCATTCTGGATGCACGGAGAAGACGGAAACAGGGGTGCACTAGCTTGTTAGTTATCGTTGGAGTTGGTGTGTGCACCCTTTAGTCGGCTGCACATCGTGGGGCGAAGCTGAGGGTGTTGCTGTTTGGTCGCTGTCGGTCCTGGAAAGGACGAGAGAAAATGGCTCACTCTTTAGTTTCGTGGAGCATCAACAGGTAAGGCAAGGTACAAGGAAGGCATCGTGGAGATGACGAGATACGTATCTTCAATCACGAAAGGTATATTAAGGCATCTCGTCCTCTTTCTCTAGTTTCAATCTTTACTTTTCTCTATATCAATCTTCCACTGTCTATTTCCTCACTGACACCAAACAAACCAACATAATCACAATGTCTGGCACTGTCACTCCCCAAACCCCCTCTGGCCTTGGCGAGAACAAGGGCATCAAGTTCTCCTTCAAGACTGGCAACGCTCGTTACCAATGTGTTCTCCAGGACCGCGCTCACTAGTAAGTTCATCAGCTTACTTCTATATCGTGCCCAATGCTAACAATCTTTCAGCGAGCGCACCAAGGCTGCCCGCCAGAACTCTACCGACTCTGTCTCTTCAAACGACTCTATCAAGACTGAGAAGTCTTCCCACTAAGTGCGCATGAGCACATGGGATAATGGCACCTTGACATTCTAGTCATGCCTAAAAGGCTATCAACGGTGACCAAAACAAAAGAATTAAAATGGGGGGAGTTTATTATACCACAGTCATATGGCATTAGCGACGGTTTTACAGGGACTTTTGGCGTCTCAATGAATGAAACAATCTTTTTCACTGTTACCATTACCTCTCATTATCTGTCCATTGCTGAATGTGAAGGTTAGAATTGTATAGCTTTGTGACATCCACACCAAGGCTTGGAGTATTCTACACTATGGGCAAATAGGCATTTCACCCCGTGAGAGCACCCAAATGACAAACAGACAGACAAATTGACAGGTTCATCTGCAAGACCCCGAATGCCAAGTTTTGAACGTCACACTCGATCACTCTAAAGAGGGACGGGACCCGGACCCGTACCTCTCTCGGTGTCTCACCTTTTTACCTGGATGGATCATGGATCAAAACTTCTCCACCGTCTCAGGATCCTCTTTTTCTGGGATCAGGAACAAAAGTCCGAAGCAGTGAATTGTGCTTATCCACAGCGGATTTCAGATCCAGTGAAAATAAGTCGGAGGTCGGTGGCTTTGTATTCCGCCGGCGGCTGAAGGCGAATGAAGTCAGGAGCCCGTGAGATGCGAGCTCCGTGAGACAGGATCGGAAGGGTCGGCCGGATCGGTCCCAAACAACAAAGAAATTGTTATCGGTTGTTTCGGATCCCTACCTTAAATACCTATAAGGTACTCTTGTCTCGACTCTCAATTCTCTTTTACCATCCAGACCGGGTTACTCGGACTCAGTCATTGACAGTATCCAGTATACTTTGGCTAATTGAAGACTGAGGGGAAGCTTAAAGTCGTACGCCTTGTACGACAACATCCGAACATGCGTCGTCATGTCGTACCTAGCTAACAAACCGATGAACCATGCTCGGCTCTATAAAAGCCAGACTGACTCGAGCAACAGGCAATTATGTCCGACAATCGGTGCCGCGCAATTGAATTACCAGAGCCATATAAGGCGGCACAATAGCACGTACTCGCAATAGGCTCGTCTTACTTTTATTACGCCCAACACTAACCACGAATACAATGACGTCTCCATGGCGGTAGAGTTTCAGGGGCTTGCCATTGACGCTTATCGCGGACTGAGTTTAGGTGACTTGGTAAGTAGAGTAAGACTGGATAGGTAATAAGATTTCTTGAAGTGTGTAGTCTTCTTTTTTTTTTCCCATTTGGTCCCTTGGGCGAAGCGCGTGATGGTATGTCGCTTGTTAGTCGGTACTGTAATGCATATCACACATCGCATCGCATCACGTCACGCGCCATCCGCAAGCGGCGACTGAATTGATATTGGCATTGGTCTGATGTGGTAAAAGACTCGATGGTTTACCGTATATCATAGAGATTATATTAAATCAAAGAATTGCTGTTCGAATCAATTACGCTGTTAACTTAACCTTTGCTGCCTGGTCGTCAATGTCAATGACCAAATAGACATCAGCACAGCCCACTTCTCTCTCAGCTGGACATAATGTACGAGTAAGTCCGAATCTGAGTTGTAGTGGTAGTCGGTCGCACTCACAATTGATTGATGCTTGCGTTTGCCGAGTTGAGTTTGTTTAAATCCTCCATTTCCCACCTCTTACGTCAATTTCTCTTTTACTCCTTCTACTGTTCTTTTGAGCCTTCCCAAGCTCCTTTCTGGTGTTCCACCAACACACTCACTCATTGTTTGTGTCTAAGGTACCATTGGATCTGCAGTTACGTACAGCGTGCTCGACTATTTCTGTCGCTTTTAGAGGATGCCTCATCCTCTGGTGGCTACAGGTATGTAAATCAATCAATTCACCCGCCACATCTTCCGTCCTATGATTTATTCACCAAGTTCACTGTTGTCCAATCTTGAATTCCTGTTTTCGTCGTCTTCTTCACTGCTCTTTCAGGCCAAGCCCATGGATGTTGATTACCCCGCGTCTGAGCTTGCGAATCATACCTCAGGTAGTACACGTCTTCCTTGTGTGTCTGCCTGAGCTGAGGCCAAAAAGTGTCGCCTGAGCCACAGTCAGTTCTACCTTATTAGTCCCGAGGCTGCCTGTGGCAAATACAGATGCCAGAAGCAGCACGAGGCCTACGCAAGCTCAAACTGCCCCTTCATTCGCGTCCAAATCCTCATGTTTATTTGTTGAATCTGCTTTTCACTTTATTATTTGAGTTTTTGGAAAGCTCTATTTTGTATTTTTCTGTTGTCTTGTCTTGCGAATGAAGACTCCCTGTCTTCTTCCTGCTCGCTCGCTCGACAACTCTCACTCCACTCCACTTAACAATACATCCATTCGCACACCTCTCTTTCTCTCTTCCATCCTCAGTCTCTCTGCAGACTTGACAAACAATGCCTAACCATGTCGTCCTGGCATCAGGTGCCGTAGTTGCCGTTTCGGTCGCTATCGCCACCGCTGTTGCCATTTTCGAGTCACCAGAAGTGCGACAATACGCCGACGATGTTCGCAGGAGGATAGCTTTCGCCCTCCACTCAATGGGCGAAGGCATCGAACCTCCCCACCGTGAGCCGAGATTCAATAGACCTGAGGACGCCGATGGTTTCTTGGAGTCCCGTCATGGTGCTGGTGCCGAAGCTGGTGTTGACGCTGATGAGGAAACTCGCAGACGACAACGTGAGGAACTGCTCTATTGGAACTCGGTCATGTTGGAGAAGCAAGAGAGGGAACAGAAGGATAAAGAAGTTGATGAGAAAAACGCTGCGACTACAGATTCATCACGACGAGGTTCTTCGTTTGATGACTTCCTTCGTCAGGACGAGGGGGCTGAACGTGGCGTTTATGTCTTTAACACAGGAGCTGATACCCGCGCAATGGACGATGGTCTGCGACGTCGTGGCGATGGTTCTCGCGGCTTCTCTTCTCTCTACACCAATCCTTTTGCCGATGAACACAACATTGATCACGAAGAGCTCAGTGACGAAGTCGAGCAAAGCCGCCATATTTCTCCCGTTCAAGACGAAATCTCCGATATTTACAGCGCCACTACCCAGGACCAAGATGAGAAGCCCACCGCCGCTCTTGTCGACACTGACCCCACACCGGCCCTCTCCGAGACAGCTTCTTCTGCCACACTTGAGCGCGAGATCGGTGTTGATGAGTACATGACCGCTGGACAAGAGGACCGCGACGAGGCATATGCCTCCATTCAGGCCTGGGCGCAAAACACCAGCCCTGAGTTTTACTCTCCTCTTCCCGTCACCCCCAGCGCCCCCATGTCTGAGCCTGAAGTCATTAGCGACGATGGCATGATGACACCCACCGACTCTGTATCTCTTGTCGGCTCTGGGGATGACATCGCCAATGAGGTACAATCATCTCGTGAGGGCGAAACTGGTCGCTACTTCGATGTCATGAGTGAGAGCTCTGGCATGGCTACCCCCGCTAGCTGGTCCGAGGTTGGCAGCGTCATCAGCGAGAACGACGCTCACATCCCCATGCATCAATAAACTATGTCCTTGTGCGGGGTTTGCAAAATCATTCAAGTCAGAATACTTGTAGGACATCCAGCTTTGGAGCAGAAGAATTGTTTTTGGAAATTATATAGCAGTCGTATACAGACGTTTAGGGCGGTCTGCCATTATGGGGCTTTCTTTTTGTCTGGAGTCGGAGTTCAGGTTGCGGTAGCAAACTTAAATATCCTTAGCATCTGGGTAATCTCGCTTCTTGGACAAAATATATGGTACTATCTGACTCTGCTTCCTATAACGTGAACGCCTTATATGCATCTGTACATCATTTGTCAACACCTGTACGTATCTTATGCACTACGACTCGAGCTTTTCCTTATAATCGCCCCAAAGCTGCTCAACCGGCCGTCCAACCAGTTCGGTCCAGAACGGCTTCTCTTCGTATTTCTGTATCCGCAACTTCTCGTTCAAGCGGCGAATGGTCCCCTTTCCAAACCGATCCTCCAAGTAGTCAAGGAAATAGGCCGTTTGCTGATAGCCAGCGTCCCACTTTCCATTGCTATCACGCTTCCAGTGGGGAGGACTGAGAAGGCAGTGAAGTCGTACCCAGTCTGCGATGCCTTCGATCAGACCACCAGGACAAGTCCCATGACCATTGTACTGGAGGCAGTGAACGAGCTCATGAGTGAGCACGCCGTTGATCTCATCTGTTCGGCGAGATATAGGGTGGATGTTAGCGATGTACTCGACAGAGAAGTGAATCTCCTTGTGATCGTTGTCGAGATCAGAGCCAGTGGTGTAAGCTACACCGGACATGCTACGAAGGATGACCGTGACGGATCGGGTTGTAGGGATTGTAGTAGTTGGACACGTGGGCGATTCATAGAGCAGGGCCAGCACATGCTGGGCCGCCTTGGCGAGGCATTCTGCAGCATTGACAGAACTAAGAAAGACCGCAGCGCCAGGGTGAGAGAGGTCACGACATTCAAGACGTAGCTTAGGGACTTTGAACTTGCCGGCGCCGGGGATATCGGGGCCGTTCCGTGGGCCGGAGTGAGTGGGTACTTGGATCGCCGGTGTCATGATCGGAGCCGAGAAAAGCGACGAGGGGGTTGGAATGGGTGTGACTGGGGGGAGATGAGGCATATATAAGTGGTTGGTGAAAAGCTAGGGAGAGGATATAGCACGGGCGAGCCGCGATTTTAATGTTCGTGGTTTGGGTTGATAAGAGGTTGAAGTTGACAAATGCGAATGGAATGTAATGGAGAGGCAAGGTCAGGCTAGAAATGGAGGCTTGCTTAAATGATAAAAACAGCAGCACAATGCAATCGCATAGTATGGGTTCGTCAAATAGTCAGGTCTGTGAAGAGAGAACGAGAGCAGCGTGTTACTGAAGTATCATGGGTACCTGGAGGTAAACAGAACAAACAATGATGGGGCTGTATCATGACTGAGATGACCCCTCAATACAATGAACAGGGGTTATAACTTAGTGACCTGTATCTTGTAGAGCTCGCAGCTGGAAGGTCCCGCTAACGCCCGAAGCGCTGTATGGTACCTTATGTGCAACACTGTGGGGGCCATCCATCTTCTTTCACATTCTTCGCCGGGGCAACTGCGGCAACCTTATTTGGGTAGATTGTTTTCATACTTACTTGCTGCGCCCAACATAGACATTGACACCCAACCCAGATGACAACAGCACAAGCATGAGTTGTAGCTGTGACTTGATAATAGAATTTTCTGTCTTTGAAGTTATAATAAAAATTTAAACTGGTGTAATTGGTAGCATATTGTGTATTGTTCTTGGTCATTACGTTGAGGCGCTTGTGGGATACAATTTTGTCCGGCCCTATTGTAGGCTCTGACCTGGCAGATTACACCCAACTTCTGGAGATGAATGAGCTCCGCTAGCTCGCGCGATTGGCCAAGGTACCTACCTACCACAGGTAGACAGACAAATACCCATCTTCATCTTAGTGCCACACCCATAACATCAACATAACAAACAACAACCACCAAAAATAGAGCTCTATCACGCTCTCAATGCGCACTTTCACTTAGAGCGATTCTTCTGTTTCGCTCTGTCGCCTACGACCTGTCTTGCAATTAAAGTCACAGGTATGCAAGCGCATTTTCCCCCTTGTTTAATTTCCTGACAAACACCACTGCCAGCACATCACCATGATACCCTTCAGAAGAGGGGAGAGCTACTTCATCCCACTTCGCGTGGCCTGCGCGTCTCATCTAACCCCTCACTGAATCTGCCTTCTGGTCGCGACTAATGCCGTTTTACTCTACAGATTCGTCACAGATACAACCATGGCCGACACAAAACTTACCGACCAGCAGGTCGCTGACCTAAACACTATCCTGCGCGGCGACGGAAGTCTTGACTCAAAGGTTCAATATGTCACCATCATCAAATCTGGCATTAAACAACACAATGTTCCTGAAACGAGCGTCCCTCAGCTTTTCGACGGTTTGCGCGCAGCTACTACCTCGCAACATGCCGCCCTGGTAAATGCTGGTTTCACTGCTCTGAATCATCTCCTCACGCGCCTCTCTCGACAAGACCCCAAGCTCTTATCTAAAGAAGCTGCTCGAACTTTACCAATCGTTGTCGACAAGCTCGGTGATCACAAAGACAAGTTCCGCTCCCTAGCTTCGCACTCGCTCGTCACTCTATATGCCGTTGCGCCAGTAGATGTGGAACGGTTCGTTCGAAACAACGCTATGGGGGGGAAGAACCCGAGAGCAAAAGAAACCGCTATGACTTGGCTACTACAGGTAAGTACAAACGCCCCTGCTGCGCTCATGCGGTTGTGCTAACGGAGTACAGATGCACAAGGAGAACGGCCTTCCTTTCCGAGGTTACGTCCCTGTACTCATGGAACTTCTCGAAGACGCTGATGGAATGGTACGGGATGCAGCCAAAAATACCGTCATTGAGCTTTTCCAATCCGCGCCAAATGCTGCCAAATCCGATCTTAAACGACAACTCAAGAACTTCAAGGTACGGCCTGCAATTGAGCAAGCTATCGTCAAGGAGCTCGCTCCGACGTCTGGCCGCCCCGAGACTCCCGCCGCCGAAGCCGCCGCTCCGACACCTCGCCCAGCCCTTTCAGCTAGTACCTCGTCAGCAGCAGCCGAGCGCCCTATCACTCCAGGGTTCGAGACAAAGCCAGAAACTCTTGAGCCCCTGTATGTCAACACCAATCGAGAGCTAGACGATATTTTTAAGGAAATGGCGTGGTACTTCGAGGGCAAGGAGACAGAACAGAATTGGTTGAAGCGAGAAGATGGTGTCCACAAACTTCGAAGACTCAACGTGGGCAACGTTCCATCTGACTTCCCAGATACCTTCCTTGTTGGACTTAAGAGCATGTTGGATGGTATCATCAAGACAATTACCTCTTTAAGAACCAGTCTATGCAAGGAGGGCTGCGCTCTTATTCAGGAGGTTGCTAATACGTTTGGTCCTGCAATGGACCCCATGGTTGAGCTGTTAATGCAATGCTTTGTCAAGCTTGCTGCTGGCACGAAGAAAATCAGCTCTCAGCTTGCGAACGTGACAGTTGATACGATTCTGAGCAAGGTTTCATACACTCCACGCTTGATGCAACATATCTGGATGGCATGCCAGGACAAGAACGTTGCACCAAGAACTTACGCCACAGGCTGGCTCAAGACCATTCTGAAGAAGGAGGCTCAGCACAAGCATCACATTGAGCATACAGGTGGTGTGGAATTGATCGAGAAGTGCATCAAGAAGGGCTTGGCTGATGCTAACCCTGCTGTGAGAGAGAAGATGCGATCAACATTCTGGGCCTTCTGGGGAATCTGGCCCGCAAAAGCCGATGCGTAAGTTAACTTGACCCTGCTTTTGTCATTTGTTATGGCTGACACGAAACAGCATCATGGCCGATTTAGATGGCACTGCGCAAAAGCTTTTGAATAAGGATCCCAGCAACCCTAACACATCTACTAAGGGAGAGACGGCTGCACGACCTGGAATGGGACTGTCCAAGAGCACAATGGGTTCCAGCAAGCCCAGCATTCGTGAGGCTATGATGGCTCAACGAAAGGCAAACGCAGCAAAGAACCTTCCAGCTCGACCAGGTTCAGCTATGGCTCACCTTTCGCCTGTGAAAACAACAACATCAAGCACATCTACGACATCAAGCAAGCCATCAGGGACCCGAACTCGTCCAGAAACTGGTGGTATGTCTGGTGCCCCGATGCGGCCAGCAAGGAGACGGCCGGAAATGGCGGCGCGTCCTGCGACGGCAGGCCCCTATTCCGTGCGTGACCTAGATGCTGGGAGTCCTGAAAGTGTCAGGTCTAAAACACCCAAGCCCCGCGAGACCACGCCTAAGAGAACTGGTCCCCGAACAAGACCTGGCCATGCTACACATGCTAGTGAATCCAGTCTTGCATCACCCACATCTGTGAGGTCGGGCCCTAAGCCAGCGGTTTCGCCTCGCACAAGTCCAACAAAGTTGAAGCAATCACAATCGGCCATGCTACCTTTGAGCAGCCCCTCGAGAGCAAATGAAGACTTTACCCTGGTTGTCCCGAATATGGCCAATTTGAGGGCTGTGCAGAAGCCTGCGCCAGAACCTCATCAAAGAGCATCCCAGGCTCCCCAAGAAGTTCCCTCAGAGTTAACCACTCCTGTACTCGAAGAATCACCACACATTATTCCCGCGGCTACAAAAGAGGCTCCACGAGCTTCAGAACCAGAAACAGCCCCCGAGTCAGTGGTTGAAATTACGGCCCAGCCCGCCGATCAAGCCGTGGAAGAGTTCCCCAAGCCCGCCGTGGTCGTTTCAGAGCCTGTGATTGAGCCTACGCCTCAACCATCAGAGCCAGTGCAAGTCGAACCTGTTTCAGGAGCGACTGGTTCCACACTGCAAGTGTATGAAGACCCGTTCACCGATGAACAGCCCTCTCCAAAGCCAACCTTCAACGTTCCTGTGCTGGAAGACAAACCCGTCAATGCTGATGCGGCCAACCTGCCTAATGCTCGTGCTCAATCTCCTGTGAGACAAGATGTAGAATCTGCCGACAGGACAAAGCAGAGCTCACGGCTGCTTGAAAGCGGCATCACCCGAGTCAAGGCAAAGACTCTTGATGTGCATGGGTTCCGAAAATTGCAGTCTCTTTTGCGTGATACTAAGGGCATCTTCACTGATGATAAATTCGAGGCTCTGTTGATTGGGCTCTTCCAATACCTTGAGGACCCGTTGTCTGGTGTGAGCCCTGAGAAAGCCCAGGATACCAAAGCTCAAATCCTTGCTACGATCAGGCTACTTCTCAAAAAGGAACGTGACAATTTCCAGCCTCATGTATCCAGGGGACTTGAATCGCTCCTAGAGACGCGAAGTGCTTATGATATCCGTGCTCATATTGTCAGTGGCGTTGAGGTCTTAGCTGATGAACTCGTCACCATTGGCGATGGCTCCGAGATTGTTGTTGTTCTAACGAAGCGTCTTGAAAATGTTGACAGTTCTACTCCTGAGGGAAGCCGAATGCTCAGCACTGGAATGCACGTATTGCGCAGCATGCTTGACAAGAGACCTAACTTTGTTCCCACTGATACTGAACTGAGTCAACTGGCTACTCTTGCTGGCCGATGCCTTGTTTCTACAGACTCTGGTGTCCGTATGGATGCTGTTCAACTCTGCGTTGCTCTGCATTCAAGGGTGGGCGAGCAGGTATTTTGGAATGCCCTGAAGGATATTCAGGACGATCCAAAGAGCTTGATTACCTACTACATTGTCAAGAGACAGCGGGAGCAAACACCCACAGTTGCCGCCTAATCGGGACACGATGAGGGAAAGCAATCATTCGACGGAGTTGAGAGAACATGTTATCAGTCAGGCGTTGGATGCCGGAGTTTAATTAGGGGCCGGATGGCATAATGGTATGGTACGGGATGGCGATGTCAAAAGCAACGGCGAGTCATAAAAGGTGTCAAGTTTCACTTCCATGATGCACTGGCGGCAGAATCGACGTGTTTGTTTTACATTCTTCTTGAGTTGTGGCTATTGAATAGTTGCTATGTTTTTAATGCCTTTGGTTGCCTGTCCGTTTGTACATATAGTTATTTGTAATTACTTGCACTTTTTATATACGAGACATTGGCCAATGTTTGTTTTAGTTTAGCATGACTCTTCGACATCGCGAGTCTTTGTTGCTTGAAGTGTATGTATAGATACACGTATTTGCCTAGAAATGGGGAAACATCTGAACCCATGCTGGTGATACATAAACTCTAGCAGGAGATATTAGTCAGTCATACCATAAAAGACCCTGCGTTGATAAGGGGTTCCCCGAGATTTGGTGGTCTAACAGGAGTGTCTAACTAAAGGATGCAAAAACAACGTAAACTCTCGCAGCAACGTAGGCAAACAGGGCAAGCCAGAATGCGATATAAATCATTAGCCAAGTTGTTCCATCAGTTCTCACCGCTGTAGCAAGTACTGCCATGACAAAGTACAAAGCCAACGCACCCGCAATATAGAGACAACTGATCTTCCACATCAGATGCTCTACAAAATTGGTTAAGGTCCAGTTCCATGTGGACAGATGGACACCGCCATATACACCAGACAGAAGCAGAGCCAGACCAGCGAGCCACGGGAACTGTTGGAAGAACCCGAAAAGACCAAAGACTCCTTCGCTTTCTGTGAAGACACTGAAATTGTTGTCCAGGTTTCTTTTGCCTTCGCTGAAAGGCATGGTTCTGTAGGCAGGATCAAGAACTGGCTTAATCTCTGGTAGTCGAGCGAGGAAGAGATCTTGGCCAGCTTGGGGCCCAGGATCATCTTGAGGACTTATCATTTCGAAGTCCCAAGCGATGCGATTCACTTTGACAAAAGTCGCTGTTTTGACAAGGGTCTCGCGGTTGTGGAATGGAAAGGCTGAGAAGATGGCGTCCCAGCGATGAAGAAACTGCTCTGACAGTACAAGAGGTACATATGCAAACTCTGAGTGATATAGGAGCCCAGATGGCAGAATATCTCCTGGCCACATGTCTAACCCTGGCTCTGGCTTTACCCAAGGTCCTGATCGTGGGTTCGCCCAGGTATCGGGTAGTCTTTCGTATGCTAGAGGTCTTGCTAATATTCGCATCCAGGACCAACCTATCCAGTTCCGAGAGGATGACTCGGGAGTTTCTTCAAGAAGCTGCATCTCTTCTACCCTTGAGGCATTGGAGGAGTTCGTCTTGAAAGGCTTCGGTGTGACCCAGTCTGGTTGCACCAAGCTGTCTTTTCTTGGAGGAGGCGGTTCATCTGGGTGTTGCTGAGGGGGAAACAATGCCAGTCTTATTGACATGTTCGGACAGAAATGCCGCTGCACGAGGAGCGCTATCTCTCCCTTGAAGTCTTCTGGACTTATAAACTCAGGATCTAGGACGTTGAGAGGTTTCTAGTACTAATATTAGTCGATACATCAGACGTGGCGCAATTCAACATATCCTGAACCAACACAAAGAAAAATTGCACACACAGCATGAACCATAGTGTGAACCTCTAACAAGCCAAGGGGCAGATTCTTGCTCTTTCTCATAATGCATTGCATAACCATCCATATGACCTGGATAAGCACCAGTAACTTCTGAAAGTAATCTGCTTTGCTTTTATCGTCGATCTTCTTTGATATCGGGATCCAGTACCCTCTTTCCACCAGCCAAGTCAGAGTTCGAGGGCTCAAACGTACAGAATATGGTCGTTCCATTGATTTGAAGAAGCCAAGAGCCTCTTTGCGAAGATCTGGTAAAGACAACATATCGTTGATGTTAACTCGAACACCACCCATGATAATGAAGAATGTGTAGACCATGTTGGTGTTGATCTGAGAAAGAGTTCAACTGTTAACAAACTTATCACAGAGAGACATGGGGTTGGCAAGGCTCTCGTGGTAAAGGATAAGACATACGTGACGTGAGTCTGAGGGAATAGTTTTCTATAAAGACCGGAGTTTCGATCTCAACTTCCAATCCTGTTGCAACTGATCTGTGCCATATATAGAGCGATCTCTTGTGCAAAGAGCTTGATTGCAACCCACTTCAGCTTGTAGAGGAGCATATCATGCATGCCATGCCATCTTGATAGGAGCATCGAGATGAAGAGCAGTATAGATAGATACACGCAATGAGCGTCAAGATACAACTTTGAAGGATATCAAGGCTTCCTCTGATATTATGCGAGTCGATCTAGACTGGAGCTATGGCGTACGCTGAACTGTACATGACACGGCGCATCTGAAGTATTCATGGTTAGCTGAAGCTCCCGATGTAAAGAATCAGAATGTTGCCGGAAGGACAAAGAGCCCTTCTGTTTTAGGGGGGAACGTAGAGTATTTAAGATACGAAAACTCGCATCTAGGGTTCGATACGTACTAAATCAGGCTGAGGCTGAGTACTATGCAGCATCTATAATTAGTGACATGAGGCTCAGGTATTGGTTGGCCAAGACGCTAGATTTGGAGATTGATAGGCAATTCTTCCCCTCTTCTCCTGTAGTTGAGCCATTTATGGGACTATTCTTTGATATGATATGGGTAGGTGGTCCATGGGATATGGCCAATAGTCTTGAATATGGTGGTGATAAATGTTACAAACCCGACGATCGTGCATCAACAAAGGATGGAACAGATACAGCCATTGACCTCTTGAGAGAGCATCAATAGTAAAAAGAGCCGTCCTACCAAGAGAATAACCACCGACCCCTTTTCATCAACGTATAGATATACCAATACTCCCCTTTCATAAAACCATCCTCATACCACCTTCACCTATGCACAAGAAATTTGCCAAACTAGCCACAGCCAATTAGTAAGCAAGCAAACGTGAGAGAAAAAGAATTGGATATCATTAAACGTCCTGGCACAAAAACGCCCTGCGGGTTGGATGACACATGCAAGCAAACCCAGGCTGGCCACTTGAAAAATCCAACAGTGCCCGAGAAATTTTTCGTGACAACCTAGGTCGTGTCATAAGGAGCGAAGCCCAGGAATCCGCGACTTGGAGGTCTCGTTAAAAAGTCGATACAGTCTTCATAAGTCTTTTCCGTATAGTGATCTCGAGTTCCCTAAGCATCCTCGAAAATCGTATTACTGTTCTCAATGACAAACTGTATCGCAAGGTTCTTTGCGTGCATATCCGTCATCTCTCGCTCAAGGCTTGTGTCACGCATGATGGTGGGCGCGAAGACGACAGCCAAGTTCTTGGGAGACATCTAAGCCAATTATTAATAAATGGGGGTCTAAAAGCAGTAGTTAAGGCAACATACCAGGTTCTCAGGTTCGCGTTGAGCAACGCGTGCAAGATGGAACATGAGAAATTCAAGACAATCACGATGCCGTTGAGGCATCGAAGCAAACGTCTTACGCAGGTGATCGCTTCGTTCCGTTTCATCAACAATCGCTGTAAGCTGTCAGCATGTACATCCTGAGAAGTAGAGAATTAGCCTTACCATTCGACTCCAGAACGCGCTCATATACGTCAAATGTGAGCAAGGGAATCGGAAGTTTGCGGAAGTATTGCTTCAGCACACTTGTGACAGCAGTGATATCAAGATCAGGGTCTGAGATGTCAAAGTTCTCATCCTTGCTGAATCCATCCTTGATCATGTTCACTTGAGAGTTACCACCAGTCTTTCTGTAGATACCTTCTTGGTCCATTCCTCTGAGTTCAACCTCTTCGATACATCTTGTAACCACGCTAGGAATCTGTCGACGCTCATGGTCTGCTCGCTCTGCGAGGTCAGATCCAAAGAGAACCGTCGGAGGTTCAGCAGCATCAACATTGTTCATGGTACCTGCAGAGCCGGACTTAGGCATGGCGTTTTTCTTGCCGAAGAAACCAAAGCCTTGTCGTTCACGCTCGCGCTCTTCCTGTCTCTTGCTTTGCGCTCCAGCTACACCATGCTTGTCATGCGTGTTGGCACCGTTTGAAGGAGTACCAGCAGGCGCCTCGACTTGAGTCACTGTCATATTGTAAGGCATTCCAATGTTCTCTCCGCTCAGCTGGCCTTGTTGCTGCATTCTCTCACGGTCGTTCTGGAATGCAACGACAGCTCTGTTGACACCTTTAGCAACACCCTGGGCCAATCCCTTGGAACCCTTCTTCCAGTTGAACTTCTTGGCTTGGCCCTTTCGGACTTGCACCACGGTTGGTCCGGCTTCGACAATGGGCTCTTCATCAGCAGGAACCAGAGTAGCACCAGTTGACAGGCTAGCAGCGTCGAGGTTCAGGGAAGAGTTGTTAAGGCCACCTTTGCCTGGTCCATAAATTCCCAGACCACCAGGAGATTTGATATCTCCTCCAATTTGTGACTTGAAGCGTTCCTGGATCTGATGTGTCAAATCATTGTTCATATCGGCAAGCTGTGCATTCTTTGACGACAGCTGCTCGAATTCAAGCAGGGCACGGTCTCGGTCCGCAATAGCCTGGTCCTTCTCCTCAAACAACTGATCCCGCTCCTCGTGCAACTGCTCGATCGCCGCAGACATAGTCTGCTTGACCTTATCAAGTTTCTGAACAAACTCCTTGATCGCGGAATCCTCAAGGTCCCGGGGATCAATAGGTGTCTTTGTTTCCTTTGCGCGCTCGACATATCCGGCTAAGACCTCCAGCTGTCGAATCATAATCTCAGTCTGGGTGTCTAAAACGGAAACTGTCTTTCGCTTTTCAACCAGTTTCTTGTTAAGGCTCTTGAGATCCTTCTCAGTAGTGAACTGCCTCTCAAGTTCAGCAACTCGCTGCTCCGAGTTCCGTAGTTGCCGCTTCAGGAACGCAGGATCGTCACCTGACGCTAGGGACATAGGGCTGCTGATCTCCTGAGCATGATAATCATCGACAACTGGTGTTCGGGGCCAGCGAGGCGACTGCGTCGCTCGTGTAGTTTCGCTGATACTTCTGGCGTGACCAGTTCTGTTCGATAACTGGTTTGGTGACTCTACGCTATTCGTACGACCATGTCTGACAGCGTTGGAAACTCTGCGGAGGATAGAAGTTGAGCCTTCGTCTGTGCCTAGGATACGCGCCATGTCCTCGTCCATACTAAAGTCACCACCACTGCTCCATCTAGGCAACTTTGGCGAGACCTTGGGTGAGCTGCCGTCATCCTTGGACTCTTTGCTCGCAGAATGGCCCTTGTTATTTTGAGAGGCGGGAGGGATGGGAGCTGAACGGGGCTGCATATAGGAATCGGTTGTCTTCTTTTGCGTGGGAGTCTGGCGAGTGGGTGCAGGATCATCAGTGGCATCTTGTCGGGCTTGTCGATTGTTACCATTAACTAACCTTTGTCAGTGTCTGCATTGTATTACTTTTGCTTTCGCGAGATCTTACCATTTCGTCCTGAGGCATTTGGGACTTCTTTTCGCGTAAGTGGCTTTGCATTTTCTGGCCTTGAAGAAGTTCTTGTTGACGAGTCCATCGATGCGCGGAGCTCGTCCTCGTCCATATATCTCGACTCCTGGGATGAACGAGACGCAGGAGTGGTGGCGTTACTATCAGTGTGTGGTAGACTACCCTTAATTGGTCCGTTGCTAGTTCTCGCAGAATTCGTCTCTGCTGGTATACTCGAGGACTGCGAGCTACTTCTTGAGAGTAGCTTCTTGCTCTTGGGAGCCTCCTGTAACTTGAAGTCTTCAGTGGGTGCGCGGCGACCACTTGTTTTCTGGCTCTTCTCGTCTGCAGGAGGCGAGCGTTTACTAGAATCAGTTCGCGAATTTTTAGAATGCTTGCGATCGGGTAGCTTGGGTGCAACGTCGTGTTCTGAGTAAGATGGCTGACGTCCCTTCTCCTGGAAAGCGATGTGGGGTGTAGAGGTATGAGAGCTACTTTGTTTCTCCGATGGTGGCTTTGCTGCGCTGAAGTAGTCCTTCGACTTGCCCGTCTCTGGCAGGTGATCTGAAGTTGATTTCGGAGTTGGGTGTGGGCTTGGATCCAGAGCGACCGAAATCAGAAAGCTATCGGCGTCGTTAGAAGTATTGTCGTTTCTCGTCATCATCGAGTTTCGATTGCTTCGATATGTTGTAGCAGGCAAACTTAATCCATCAGGCTTTCGTTCTGGAGACCGAGCTGGCCTGGAACTGCTCCTAGATGATGACTCGTTACGACCGTGATTTCGTGGACGAGGGGAGAGCTCTGTAGCAGTATCTGAATCAGGATCGACCCGATCGTTGGAGAAAGCATTCGGGGGAATAGCGTTGGCCGGAAGAGCAGGCAGTGACTTTTCTGTTATCATAGGTGAATGCTCTTTTTCTCTTGCTTTCGCTGCAGCTGCAGCTTTGGATTTTTTCCGTCTTCTTGCCATCAGTGTTTCATGGCAGCCCATGCAGAATATGCCTTGTGAAGTTCGGGCATATCGTAGGTTTTCGATTTTGCGTTTGCAGTTGCGACAACGGAAACATGTGGCACAAAACGCCTGCTCCCCAGTCAAGATGGCCAGGTCCTCAATCTTATTACCGCAGGCGCTGCAGCTGTATGTGCAGTTGTTGCAGATGAGTGATCCATCTCCAAGAAGTAGCAGATTCGCATCAGAGTCGAGCAGTGTGCCACAGGTATTACATCGAAAGCAGTCCAGATGCCATCGGTTACCGGCTGTCAAAAAAGTCAGCTTATCCCAGGATATTGCAGGATGATTGCAATCTTGCGGTGAGGTGTAGATGATCATTGTGAATCACCGTGACACATCCCGCTAGACCAATAACCCTGAAAATTGTAACATACCTAACTCGAACGCTTTTCCTTCTTCGAGGATCTTCCAAACCTGTTAGCAAACCATTCCCCAATGTTCCATATGTCGAGTAGCATACCTCTCCACAGCCTTTGCAGGGGAAGACGTCGTCGGTGTCATTGTCCATTCCAGGGCTCTCCAAGTAATCCTCCACGATACCAGCCATTGTGGGTAAACTGTGTTGAGAAAGAGTAAAATTTTGTCTAGTGACTTGAGGCCAAGCGATCGAAATGTGGTGCCTACGGACGATACCGCATTCAAGTATGGGGTGTTGCAGCCCAAGGTAGCAAGCGACACGACGCAGCTAAACAGCAGGCGTCATGGGACGAGGTCGTAGCGGAGAGCAAAGTCGGTCGGACCAAGAATCGCGGAGCGAATCGTCGAGAATCGGCGTGGAAAAAAGGAACTTATTGAGGCGGTCGGTGGGCGGTCGAATCGAAACTGGGTAGCAATATTTTGTTGATAGCTGTCGCACGGTTGCGCCCCTACTGTGAGGGCGACTGACAAGAACTTGAATGAAGTTCAAAGCCAGGAAGTAATGAACAGCCCAGCAAAGGTAAGGGTAGGTCAAGCCAAAAGCCAACAGACAGTGAGAGAAATCGACGGAGCCAGGGGGCGTGTGGAGGGTTTGATGAGGACAAGGGCCCGGGTGTAGAAACGGACCAGGGGGTTTCTAACGATGGATTCGCTAGAGGAACGTCGGCCAGGTTGGAGATGAACAATGCTGGTGGTTGTATTCGTAGAATTCGACGCAGGAGGGAAAAGAAGCGAATGAATCTCTACAAGAGAGAAGCTAAGCTAAGCGATGGTTGTTAGGTGTTGTTATGGAGGGTTGTGTCCTGTCGATAGGATCGGCGTATAACGGCCAGACACAGACCTTAGCTAAGTGTGTGTAAGATGGCGATGGAGGCAATGCTGATGATAAATCGGCGAAGAAAGAAGACGTGACAGAAGGGATGACAAAGAGGTTGAGTTGAGACTTTAGGTAATGTACAGCACAATATCACAACACAGCACATAATACGACACAACAAATGGAAGGCAAGAAAGACAGCAGAGGATTGGATTCTGATCCGGATATGTCGTGGTCCTGGTTCACCCAAGGAGACAGAGAGGAATGAATGGAGACGGGCTTCAAGTGATGTGGGATCCGAATGTGGATGGGATGAAAAGCCACTGAAGGGGAGTCCCCAGCCCCAGGGCAGCCCGCCCAGTGGACCAACCCAGGGGATCATCCACTAAGCCTGGGGTGGTTTGGTTACTCGGACAGGGACAGAGACAGACGTAGAGGGAGGGGTTACAGCTTAGGAGAGGGGACCTTGACCAAGACGCTAAACGGCCCCTAGCTAGTGAGCCGTTCCAGGCCAGGGCGGCGGGGGTTAGCAGCTGTGACCAGTGTTCGTTCTCCAGCCCGTCTCACCATAAAGGTGTCCATCTGTCAACAAGAAATGCCAACAGTCAATGTCAGTGTCAGAGGGAATCGAGCGGTCGGACTTTTTCCCTGTAAAAGAACAGGGATTGCAGTACATCAGGGGCTATTCTCAGGTCCATGTAACTTCACATACGATCCAAATTGAGTGCAGTTCGCCGATATGTCGTCAAATACGTTGCTTGTCTCAGCTATCTGATAAACCTCAGGTAACAAGTTCACAACCATCATCACATGGTGGTTGGACTGGCTATTTTGACTTTACGTGTTGTACAGTCTAATAAGTTGAATCATAATTCCTGTAAAATACAATATGTCAAGCCCTCCCCGCCACTTCACGATTCAATGCACGGCTATAACAGGGAGAATGTTATTGGAATGATATTGGCCCACGTCTCAACAACCGCTGTCTCGGATGATAGGGCTTTTGATCAGGGTCATTTTTATTAGGAGCTGGCAAATTGCATACGTTGTCACGTTTATCTGAATGACTGAGAATTGACCTAGGTCGAGTCTTGGTGAATAAGGGGCGTTCAAGTACTCGTGTACCGACGTTTTAGATTATCAATGGATACAATACCATGCTGGTTCTGAATAACTTCTAGCCATGTAGATTCACTACTTGGGCTACAATGGTATTTTATCCGTTCAATGGAAATACAAAATTGGACATGATTAACAATCCCCTATCATGAAAGCCCATCTCATCAAATTCGATCAATCCCCCTCTCATCTCCTGCCTCAAGGCGGTCTTCAGACTAACACCCACAACCTGCAGAGATGCCTTGGCTAGCGCGTGCCGCTAGACGCAAAGTCCCAGGGGCTGCAAACCAGGCGCAGGGGAACACAAAGCAAGCTTTCTGGTTGAGGAAAGAGAGGCACACACACGTGATGTTCAGAGAAAAGCCAATGTAGTTAAAGAGGCGTTTGTGGCGGCCGCGGCTGGTTATGGACATTCATGGGGATCGAACTGCTCGTGTCGATCCGATGACATGAACCCCGCCTAAAAACTAGTAAAGACCGCTGACGAGACATTTCTTTTGCTACTAATATTGGCATTATACATTACTATCGTTGTCTATCGTTGTCTGTCTACCTATAGCAGCTATGGATACAGCTGCAAGAAGGGATCGTGGAGCTAGGGAGAGCTGCCGAGACACAACCCATTCATTCATTGGCATCCAGGTAGGATCCATTTGAATGCGGAGGAATGAAGTGAATTTCATGGAGCTGTGGCAAAAACCACGGATTCCCAAAGCTCCAACAGTTCAAACCTAGGGTTATGTAGCACAAAACGGATGCCCACCTTAAACACGATGGAGATGCAAGCAGCCATATCATGAATTAGGTTCAGTGCATATGTATGTCTTTTGATGATTATCTAGCAAAAGCGGGCAAAAACAAGGGTATGCATACAAGGCAAAAAGACGGTAAAGCTCATGTTGTGCGTGCGTGCGCGTGTGTTCCATTCATTCTCTGATAAAAGCTCCGCTGTTTCAGACAGGGTTTTGCGGTTCAGCCTTTGCGTAAGGCATTGACGAAACACAAATCATGAAACGTGTAATGGGATGAGAGGATTTACTCCCTTGTTTCTCGGTAGAATATGGATGAATGTGTGTCATGCGAGCAGAGAGTACTCTCCATCTGGAGAGTAACATAACGTTAGTTGACTTTCCATTGTTTCCGATATTAGTGTTGTACTGTAGCTATTTTGGTCTTTCATAAGCCGGACTCTCCTTTGTCCAATCCATCATGAAACCCACGACCCTGAAAATATATTTGATGCACGTGTCAGAAAGGGGTATAGTCGAGTGGACATTACTGCATGGATCAGTCTCGTTGACAGGGGTGCTGTTGATATTGACTGGAGTATGTCACGACCACGTCCCTGGAACTTCAATCTCCCCCATATGAGACGAGACAGCTTTCTCAGTAAGAATCAGTAAGAGACTACGAGCAAAGTAGCATTGAATACACAGCTGACAAGCATTAGCATGGCACACTTGTCCTTGAACGTTACGATTACTACTTACGGAACCCTCCATTTGCAACCTCAAGATTACACAGCCTTGTGATAAAAAGGACTCACCGATTTGAGTTAATGTGACACCTGTGGTTAATCTTCTGTTGCTTGGGTCTGATCACTTCCTTTGACAGCTGACGAGGCATATCTTGAAACTCCAACTCCATCCCTATCGCTTGTTTCAAGTTCTCAATATTCAGCTCCGGGCCACTTTTCGCTCTTCTTTCCAATTCTAGTATTTTTCGCTCTGCTTCCGAACGCCATTACAAAGCCACGCAGCTTAGAAATTCTTGTGTTAGCCGATAACTCAGAGTTTCATGTTTGATCGTCGATGTACCTTGCGGCAGCTTAACATAACGTTAGCCCCTTGATCTGTCTGTCACAGGGAAGCGCGCCGGTAACTTACACCGGATCACCATATTCGATCTGACAGATGTAACTGTTCGTACCAAGCAGAAATAGGTATATGATCACTTATATACGTACTAAACTGACAAGCTTTCGGCTTTAAGACGACAAAGGGTAACTTTCCGTTATGTCACTGCAAGCCGTAGGGGCTGTCTCAACTGTTTCAAAACTTGGAGCAGTGTCGAATAGTGACAGTCATCAGCCCGCATCCATATGCTGTATAAGGTAATGCTCGCAAGCTAGACCCTGTTTGAATGACAGTCTTGCTATGCTCCAAATTCCTAATGGCTGAAGCACGGGAATAGAACAAAGTTTGGATGAAGCATCTCGAACTTGGAAGTGTCTCGTCATGTCTTCCCTCGAAACTTTGTATTAGTGAGCACAGAACTAGAAGTGAGGCCAAGAGTGCTGGAAGCCAATGAGAGATATTTACATGGGCCTTGTGTTGTCAAGTTGCGACAAACTCTGGTATATTCAAGCACTGATGATTCGGCTTTGTTTACGCATAGCGCACGGCGGCCGCCGTTACTGTATGGGATAACCTTGTAATCGTAAGCTTATATCAAGATCGGAAGTGTTGTTTGACACATGTTCTCCTAAATTAGTCCCCAAACTGGCGTTTTCACTGGCTTTCGATCGCTATGAAAACCGTTTCTTACTGGCCCAGATGATCTGATCGTAGGTAAAAAGGCCTTCGCAAGACACATTGCACTAATACAATGTGCTCTATCAAGACCCAAGCTTGTGACGTATCTATCACATCAACATGATGCAGCTTGAAACGTTGACACGACCTCACCGTGGCCTTTCTGCAGGTACCGATCATCCTTATACTGATGATCATGCGACGACCTCTGCCACTGACCTGTCTCATCTCAATCCCGAGTCATGGGCAGCACATAAAACTGCTGGTGATCTGGCCTAGATTGATTCGGTTATAGCAGCCATTTGGTATCAAACTTGTATGTCGACTTTTATCTAACCCGATAACGGAACCTCTGAACGCCCTCTCAACGTAGAATCCACTCTTGCCGTCATTCGCTTGATCTCATTTCCCTTCACTTCTCGGCAACCATCTTCCTGACTTTATCCAGCAATAAAGAACTCTCCCTGCCAAGCTTCTTATTCCCATTACGATCCCTCGTCTTTGCCATCGCCTTCTTGAACTTCTCCCGCTCAGCAATCTTCTGTTCCCGCTCTTCCCGTCTGCGCTGAATCTCCTGCCTCTTCGCCTCAGCCTCCTCACGACGCTGCGCTGCTTTGGCGAGTTGCTTGTCGTAGTAGCCTGGTCGCCTAGTGCGCCGTCTGTTGCCATCACTAGTAGGCTCACCGACAGAGTTCTCCTGCGCCTTGGCCTCATCCTTAAGCATGAGCTGTCGCGTGGGATGCATCTCTTCGCCTTCTTCCTCAGGCTGCTTCTCCTTGCTGACGTCTTCTACCGAAGCCTCATCTTGGACTGGCTCGTTGGTCTTTGATGTTGGCGCATTTTGCTGTTCACGGGCTTTGATCTTTGCATAAGCCTTCTTGACCTTCGCTTTGTGAATCAACTCCTTCTTGACTTTTGTGACTGTGGTTGAATGTGAGTATGCGAAGTGAATAAAAATTTTCGATGGGAGTATAGGAAAAAAACAAACCTTTTCGTCGCCAAGGGCCATCTGGTAAATTCTCTGGGCCAACTCTGAAGCCGTGCTTAGGCTTCTTTGCCTCTGGGGCAGCATCGGCGCCTTCATTCTGATGTTTAGGAGCCATTGTTATGGCTTTGTAAGTGTATGAGGATTGTCGTTGATGAGAATTGAGAAATGTCTCCACTGTCTTCAGCGAAGGAGTGGGTCCGGCACAGACCGTGACCGACACCGTAATTGACGGCACTTACACTTATTTCTTACATCCATTGCAGCTCGGGTTTTCGGAGAGTTTCGGTGGAGCCTTGCCGTAATCTGATCGACCAAAATCGAAGAGTGCCTGGATCTACGTTTTGCACTGTTAAGTGTTGTTTGTTTCGATTATTTGATGTGTAATTGACTCAAACGAATACGGCTTTAGGAGATAATTGGTCTACTGTTGTAAGTGGGCTGATGTAGAGATGCTGGTATAACTGTTTCGGGTTGAGGATGCATGCCAGGTCACACAAGGAGAGTTCATACTACCTAAAATCGGTTGAATGGCCAACTACTGAGCAAGTATTGGAGTTTGTAAATAAGGCGCAGCACTGCTTGTCTCACTGTTATCCTCCAGAGTACTGACTATTGCAGTTGTTCACACGTCAATTCTGCATCACCCATCACACGATTACAGCGAATGCGCCAGGGATCTTTCCAAGGGCGCTAAACGTCAGGTATCCGCAAGGGACGTGAGCACTGTAGATTAGCGTGTGTGAAAAGTTTCTTTTTGCTGTGCCTTGTGAGCAATAAGTTGAGATGCTTCATCAGAGACCAAACCGAAAACGTCCTTAGTTGAATGTGGCATATCTGGGGCTATCAGCATCTCCACCTTGTAAGCTGTAGGTCATGTCGAGCATGAGTGATGATGTGGGTTTATGATGCTGAATATCAAGACATATGTTTAGATATGTAGCTTGGAGTACAAGGTATCCACTGTAGACTCAAAAGAGCATCTTGATTTGGGTAGAAAATAAAGAATAACTGGTTATAAGTTATCAAGGTGCTCTTGTTACTGTAGTGTTTGTTCTAGCGTTAGACTCGTTAGGGAATGATTCACACATTCACCGCCATCGGCCCCATTTGGTGATAGAATTAACGTCGTATCATAACTGCTTGTACCCGGGCCTAAACCTAGACCCTGTTGAGTCTGCCCGCCTCATTCAATCTCTCTCAAACTTATGACCTCTCTCTTAACATGGCAGGTCACAACTCCCGTGATCATTTCACTTTGTCTACTTATTACCCAGCCTCTCTCTTGTTCATAAACTTCTTCATTCTCTCTGATTCTTCCGGGGAAGACGGGACCGCTTAGACTCACTCCATCGTCAGTGTAACTGTCGTCATATTCGGTGGATGACGTCCCACGATACGATCCCAGATTCCCCATATTCATACTTAGATTCGCGTTTTCTCGACCCACGCCGTGCCTGGCTATTGCTCTAATCGTTTCCCGTCGCATGATATATCACATCCGAATCTCTCGGTTCATTAATCAGACCCTTCTCTACCTCAGCCACGCCTATTCAATACAATATCAGCAACTCTGAAATCCCTGCATTGGACACCAATTACATACACTGTAACACCACTCTCGGTTCTTTTATCCTCTTTATTCATGACATATTCTAATCGCAAACTGTACGACTGCGGTTACAGCTATTCAACTTCGCCATCATGCCTATCTTTCAAGCTGATTTAGACAATCACGAATTTATTGAGCCACCACCTATTGAAGTCGAAGTAGCACCCCCAGCTCCGACGCTGAGACGTCTTTCAGAGGAGAGCATCCGTACCGAGCTCTGCGAAGGGCCTGTCTTGGAGAGTCCACCGCAGTCCAACACGAACAGCCCTGGGAGAACCAATAGTGCTGAAAATGGGATATCAGATCGAGCTTCTCTAATCGAGCGACTCAAGAGAGCGCAGTCTCCGACCTGGATCCCAAACCGCCATGTGCGCTTTTTCCATTCTTGTTGCAACATCTATGTATTAACAGATCTACAGTTTGAATCTATTATTCAGCATCACGTTCCTCCTTCCGAGACAAAGCGACCTCAATCCCCCTCCGAAACTTCACTACTTGCGCCTGCCCAAATAACACCTGAAAAGAACGATTCACAGTCCGACTTTGACAACAGATTACGCGATGGCCTCAGTATCGAGCGACCGAGATCGGCCCTACACAGTGGTAACTTCACCGAGGAGGAAGCAGTAGCAAAAGATCGAACGGCTCCAACAAGCAGATACCCTGCACCAGCAGAGAGTCCATGGATTGCAACGTCACCCCCGAGACATTACACGCCTTTTCAGCACGATAAAGGAATCCCGTTCACAGGAAGTGCAGACAGCTTCCGGTCAACTGCATCACCTCTATCATCCTCGGTCTCCTCTAGTTTTGTGTATAAGCCACCTACTAGTCCTTTGGTTCAAGCCCAGAGCTCAGAAGAGCACGATATGTCGATACCGAGAGGTGGATTTGGATATACCGAGAATAATCGGTACATACCAAATTCTGCTTCTTCCTCGCCATGGATATCACCATCACCAAGATATTCTCTCCCACAGCGTGTACCTTCATATCGAAGAGAAGCATTTCCATATCAGGCACATCAACCTCGAAGATCTTTAACCTCGACTCCGAGCTTCATGCAACCTGGTACCTCACCACCAATTTCAGCTCTTCTTCGACCTCGAAGGTTCTCCTTAGCCGCTGAGTCCTCACCACTTCAGCACGCATCCATGGTTGGATCCTACGAAGAGAGTATTCTTCGAGGCCGCATGTCTACGACTCCTTCCAAGCCACTGGACTTTGTCGCTCAGATTGGTGTCTTAGGCAAGGGGAAATGCAAGTCTAGTTTGAAATGCCCGCCACATGTCACTCTTTCATTTCCTGCTGTTTACTATAGCTACAGCAAAACACCTCATGGCCGATCAAACTCAGATGACGGACCGAGTCCTTATGTTGGTCAAATCGATCTTGAAAACGGCCTTCCCAACCCAGATGATGAGCATCGGGCAAAGAAGAAAGCCCAAAGTCGGTTTGCAGACAGAAAACCTGCCGAGGACATGATGGATATTGGTCTTGACAATCAAGGGTCTGAACAAATCTCGCGTCGAAATTCTAGAGCCAGCCGCAGGTCTGGATCTGGCTCCGCGAAAGCCCCTCCAGGCGGAAGCTATCGTATTCCGGAGAAGGGACAGATCCAGATCATTGTCAAGAATCCGAATAAGACTGCTGTCAAACTCTTTTTGGTTCCTTACGACCTCACAGGCATGGAGCCAGGTACGAAGACATTTGTGCGGCAGCGCAGTTACTCGGCTGGTCCCATCATAGATAATGCACCAGCGACATCTGAGGCGAACCCCGATGATCGTCCTATCTTGAGATATCTCGCTCATCTGCACATATGCTGCCCTATGAAAGGTCGTTATTATCTTTACAAGAGCATTCGTATTGTCTTTGCAAACCGTGTACCAGACGGCAAGGAGAAACTTAGAAACGAGACAACATGGCCAGAGCCCCGCTATACTCCTTACAAGCCCATTCGCTTGATGCACCCGCCCTTGCCCACACAGTCTGGTCCTGCAGCCATGCTGGCTGCTGAGAAGGCGTTGCGCAGACGCAGCGCGGGGTTCTATCCGGGTCCCTCGTCTCAGGCTTTCGATGCTATGGAGAACATGTTTCGGATTAATGGCTCACCTTCTGGAAGCTGTGCGGCAGGCAACACGTTGCCAGTTGACCCAATTTCCTTCTATCTTCCCGGCCGTGTCCGAACGAGCAGTGATGTCAGTAATAGCACAAGCACAAATACCGCTCTTGGCAACGACATGAGTTCTCCAGGCTCAACACAAGCCGGTCGGCCGTCTACCAACGATTCGACTAGTGGTTTCTCTTCCGGGCCAGCTCTATATGAGAAATTGAATAAAGGCGAACCGGGTTACGGCGGCAACGCCTTTGCTCTGAACAGGTCAGGATCTCTCGGTGGTGCCGAGGGTTTGCTTTCACAGCGCTTGCGCTCCTTGGGGGTGAAGCAACCATCACCGTCAGATACACCTACCCAGGATGACATGTCTCTTTAGACAAAAGTCGTTAAGTAATTGAATGCTTCAACATGCCTTACGTATGTAAACTTCCCCCATTAGTAGGGCTACTTTTATAACTGCACATTTGTATACTGGATATAAAGGGTATCGATTGTCTCGGGTGGCGTTTCTGTCTAAGCATTGGGTTTTATCGAATATGGATTTGGGTGGGAACTATAGTATTTTGTGGCGTTTGGAGTATCTCGATACCAGGCAGAGCCCGCATTAGATGGTTAGATAGGCAATTGAATCTCTACGTATTGTATCATTCTATGATCACGAATCCGATATGAAAGTTCTATTTACGGGAATTTATAGACATCATGAACTTGAAATGATCAAGGTGCTGGCCATAATCTGGATTTTCTATTATACAAGAATAGTAGGATCTTTGGGGTTTGTACACATAAATCTATTATACATGTTCAATGGTCAAACATCTGTTTCTTCAACTTCTCTGCCTTCTGCTTTATTCTCCTTTGACGCTCTTCTGCTCTAAGACTCCAGGTCTTGTCTCCATGATGACCTGGATTCGAGTATGGCTTCTTCGGCCGTGATGGTGCACCATGTTGCTTCTGGTCATAACGATCCCAGAACTTGTTCCAGTAGTTGAAACGATGGCGAGCGACCTGATCGTCTGGGTTCTCAGACCCCATATCCTTTGCTTCGATTCTGATATCGCCTGATTTATCGGCAATCTTGAGTGCTTGGTTTAGTTCAAAATTCGCATTTCGTTGAGAATGCCACATAGCCGCATATCGTCGAACTCTGTCATGCAGCATCTTCTTCCATTTCTTGCGGTCGACCTCTTCCAGGGGTGCAGATTTAACTCCAAGGTCCGTCTCGCGTTTCTTCTCCTTCTGCAACTCCTGAAGTAGAGTCTCCTTGACTTTCAGCAGAGAATGGTAAGACAGACTCTGGAGTACCTTGTCAAGCTCCGTAGGTGAAACCTTTTTACCATTCACGACGTATGTTGTAGGCATCGACTTGACCTCTGACGTGGTAAACGCATGATAAAGCCGAGGGTACTTTTCCTCCACAGTGGACAGCACGCGAGAAACGTCGCCAGACCAAGCCGCCATCTTACGGATGTCGATCCACTTCTGCTGCAGACGGTAAATAAGACTGCTGGGAGGCTTCAGCAAACGGGTGTTGCGTAGCAGACGTGGTATGGGTCGCGGGGGTGTCCAGCCCTCCCACCCTGGCATGAGCATCTTCTCGCACCAGTACATGGCACGCTCAAATCTGTTCATATCAGAGAGATCGCGGATAATGCGTACCCAGTTTTGTCGGGTCAGCTTGAAACCAGCTTCTGTCACCTTATCAACGGCATTGCTGAGGCCTTCTGGATCCTCTATCTCCTTATACGTCATTGCTACTGCGTCAAGAGCACGAGACAGAGAATACTCGGTACCAGGCATGATGCCACCACCTGATCGTTTCCGGCTAGATGCATAGACATTTTGCCATGTCTTCTCCCACAGCTCAATAGCCTTATTATAATTTTCATCCGCATGATGTGCGCGTATCAAAGCGGACATGATGTCGGGAGGAAATTGCTGGGTCTGAAACTCGGGGAAGATTTCAACGAACAAGCTCGTCAGTTCTTCAATGGAGCCAAAGTCCCGAAGTTCGACAAGCAGAGCGATCGCTCGGCCCATGAGTTTCGTTTCTCCCTTGAGTCTTGTGATGTTGCTGGCATCAGTTGAGTCAAGGTCCTTGTCTGGCGCGGACTGCTCTGTCCCTTTAGCTGCCTCAGCAGCCTTTTGAAAGTACTCGACAAGTTCCTTGCCCAACTCCTTCGTTCGTCCCACACCGGGCTTCCTCTTGACGGCAGAGCCGACAAGAGCAACCCAAGCGCTAAACGTAACAGGCAGCTCTGATTCTTGCAGTCGACGGAAAAGATTCTCAACAAGCTCATACTCCCCAACACGAGCGGCTCCAGCCATGACGATGGCAAAGTGCGCGGGTGTGGCAAGAAACAGGTTTTCCTGAATACCGCGCTTTAATAGGTTATAAGCAGGATGGATTTGGTTGACTCGGACAAGCGCCTGAAGAAGAAACGTATACGTCTCATCGTCCCATTCCACGCCGAATTCTCTCATGCGCTTGAGTAATTCATAAACCTTGTCGAGCTTTCCTTCAACGCCGTTGAAGTTGATAAGCTGGTTCCAAATAGCTCCAGAAATGAGCTTGCGATGGGTCAATTCAACGCAAAGGCTCTCCGCCTCAGAAAGAAGGCCATTCTGACAGTATGCTACCACCAGAGCCAACCCCATTTCTTTGGTGATCTCTACCTCGGCCTCCTGTGATCTAGTGAAGAGTTCCAGAGTAGTCTCCAGGTCACCCCTCTTAGCAGTCATGGCCATGGCGTGGGCAAAGGTGTAGGCATCGGGCTCATGTTTTTCTGCGATCTCCTCGAACAGTTTCATGACGGCATCATAGTCATTGGTCCTCATGTAAGCTTTAAGATATGTGTTCCAACAGTCAAGGTCCGGCTCAACCTGGTATTCATTGAGCATTTTGTCCATCTCTTTCTTTGCACCCTCCACATCTCCAACTTGAGCATACACGTTTATTGAGCTTCTAAACCCACGAGGAGATTGAAGCACTTCGGGAAAATCTCTCACGTATTGGGGCCATAAGTCTGCCACTGCTCGCACGTCACCTCTTTGTGCATAATACTTGAGATACTTTTCATAGCCCCATTGGTTGAGCCCGCCTTTGAACCGAATCCAGTCCTCTCGAATCTCTTCCAGTCTAGCCGACCTCTGTGGGAAGCAGACCTTGAACATACCACGGTAGACGGTCATTGCAGGCTGTGCGTCTGGTAATTCCCGGAATTTTTGGTAGATAGGGATGAGCTGCTCCATAGTGGATCGGCTTTCTTGCTTTAACATCCAGCGGTCGAACATGGTGTTGAGGTATGTATTGTATGCATTTCGATCTTTCAGGGTCTCAAGAATAATTATCGCTTGCTTGGGACGGCACGGTTCCCGCAGTGCCATGTTGGCGAAGAACTTGCGGAAAGCGGACAAGGCTCGCGAGGCAATCGAGTCTTGTTTGATTTTCCTGAGTTGTTCTGCGCCTTCGCCAACCAGAAAGGCTCGGAAGGCAAAGTAGAGACTTCCTTGCGAGGGAAGAGAGCTAAGCTGTTGAAGTCGCTCTAAATCTGGGGCCAACGCTTCGGGCTTTCTTTTGACGCGGTCTCGGTAGAAAGAAACCCAAACTTCCAAAGCTGCTGACCATTTTCTAGAGTTGATCGCATCCGCCATTAAGTATTCGAGACCATGGTTCAGCCCTCTTGTTTCCAATCCAGTTTTGAAGCACTCCACAGCTGAAGGAAGGTCCCCGGAGCGTAGAAGCAGGATAATTCCCGCAGTCAAGGTGGCATTGTCCCATGAATCCGGTGGAATTTGGCGAAATATTGAGAGAGCTCGTCCTGTTTCCACAATGCTGTGAGAGCGAGATAGATACTGTACCACCTGGCCACGTATGAAACCACGTTGGTCGTTATCCAGCACAGAGAATTGATCCCAAACTTCTTGAAAATCACGGCCTTTCCTATCCAACAGCTGCCGAAGTTGCCGAACCTGCTGCAATTCTGGCTGAGCTTCAGTGTGGACCATTGGTTTCCCGTCAGGGAATAAACTTGGGTCCCCCGCTATATCAGCTATCTCATGAGGACGTGACTCTGCTGTCGATGATGCAGGCTGATCAAAAGTTGTCGTTTCGTTCTCTCCGGTCGTTTCAGTCGTATTTGGAGGTATTATCGATGAGTATGCTCGTCTTGTCGGGACGATTGCCGTTCTTTGTGCATGTTGAGGGTTGGGAAGTTCAGGGTAGAGGCGGCGCAACAGAGGAATAGTTGATTTTGGGTAAAGGAAGTCGAGGACCAAGATTGAGGCAAGTAAATTTGGCTGTAGCTGTTTTGTTTCCGGTTCGGAAGTGGTACCTTCAGCAGTTCTCATTGAACCAAGCAGTGGGTTTGAAAGGTCGATAGCGGAGGCGCCATGTTGCCAGAAGCCTGTATGTATTGTTCGAGATCGATTCGAGGTTTTAGGAATGATTCGCTGGAGACCGCGCGACTCCAAAGCCGCAGCTGTTCGCTCGAGCATTGATGTCAAGGTAGTGGTGTCTTAAGTCGAAGAGGGAAAGACGGACGTCCTCATGCTTGGTGGCAAGTATTCTAAAAGATGAACTCCGAAGATGGAGATTCAGTCACAGGAATCCGAATTGAAAAACGTAGGAGTCGGGCCAGATAAAAGATGTATGTACCATACACATAGCAACCGTAAAAGTGAGAAAGAAAGGATACGAGAGAACACGAAGGTTCTATAAACAATTACAAGACTCTACCTAGTCGCCATGTTCAGAAAAAAAGTTGAGCTCGGCCCTCACAAAGATCGAAGTCGATAACATCAGTCCATATCCACTGCCGAAAAAGGCCTAGGGAGTCATCTGTCCAATAAAGTAGCTTGGGAAGCATTTAGCGGGTCAACCGTTTTGCCTCAGCGCCCTTCTTAAACCATCATCTAAGAACTTGTGATCCATGAGTGGATCTTTTACTCATACCTTACTTACCTTGCTATTAGTAGTCGAATTCCTTCATATATCATTATTCAGATCTTTATTGGTGTTGCAACAAGAATTCAAATACAATCGTAGTTCATAGTAGCTTTCTGGACATGGGTCCCCAGTTTTCATCGATGTATTCTGGTGGATGTCGATCCAGGATATCTTTTTGCTCTCTGATACAAAAGAAACCATCATACAAATCTCATAGCGCCACCATCTCATTGTCCCAAAGTATGGCCAATTTAAAGAGATCCCATAGTCCCCAATAACATGAAAAATACCCAGTGCAACCAATATCATGACACAATCTAGTAACTCCGAGATAACCAGCTCTCAGCGCAACAGAAACCACGAAGAAAACCAAAAGCAGTATCCAGTCATCGTACAATAAGAATTAGGTATATGGGTATCGGTCTGGTTTCCGGTTTTCGTATTTCATACATCCAGTCGAGGGCGATAAGACATCAGTATTTGGAAGATAAGTAATAAAAGGCAGGCGATATCGCTTTTATGCGTTAGATTTAGCCTCGTCTGTTGTGTCAGAAGAAGAGGCTCGGACCTCATTCCGTAGTCCTGAAAGACCATCGGTGGGTTGCTGAGCTCCGAGCTCCATCTCCAACCGAGGACCCCGGCTCTGGCTTCGGGTTCGCTGCCTCCGTCGAACTGGTCTATGCTGTTGGAGTTGCTGTTCGACAGGAGATGCAACGCGGGAGGGACAGTGCTCTCGACGAAGACGAGCGTGGAGAAGTCGACGTCGGGTTGGAGATGGCACTCTTCTGGGTGAGGATGGCCGAGATGTGTAGCTCAGAGCTGGGGACGCAGCACGACGACGAGAGCGTCCTCGGAGGTTGCTGGACTCGTCTGTAGGTGCAGCTCGGAATGAGCGGACGCTTGCTCGGGTCATGCTTCGTTCTCTCTTACGGCCTCGTAGGACATCGTGCTCGGCATTTGGGGAAACGATAGTTGGTGGCTCAGCGTAGGATGAGGAGCCGGGTGCGACTCGAGCTGTCATGTTGTGCTGTTATCTTGGAATATGGTGGTAGTTGGAGTTGGGTGGTTGTGATACCGCAAAATCAGTCCAGGCGAGATGAGGTAAAGAGTCAAATTATATGCAGTAGATAAAAGATAAAGACTGGCAGGCCAAAGTAACAAGGGTATTAAGTCAACAAGTCAACTTTGTGGTGTTGATGGTCACTTAAGCAACGACTGAGTGGTCAAATGCGAGAAGACGTGGCAAGGATAGATGAACGTATAAGTCAAGGTCAGATTTGCTTTGACTAAAGTTGATCGAAAGAATGAGGGAAGTGGAGGGCCTCACTCGGCATTTATCAATAGAGATTAACACAAAAAAAAAAGTCTGTAAAAGGGGGACAAACTACTGGGAATGGTACTGTAATTCCAAAGGATTGAAACCTTGAAGGTCCAAGGGATGGACCCGATGGAGGGTAGAGGGTGTAGCGTAGTGTAGCGAGGAGCTAAAGCAGAGTTAGTGGAGTGTGGGGTGCGGCATTGACATCCGGAGATGGCCCCCGTTGTTTGACATGGGAACTTTCAAGCAGAAATGGACAGTCTGGACTTGAGGATGCGTCTCATGGTTTGCCCACTCAATCATCTGATGGAATGGTCATTGCTTGCAATTTGTTCACCACTTTTCTACTCGCTTACGAATATGACCCCTGAAACTAATTGTTTGTTTATCTGCTGCTCTCCAATGCTTGTCACGCATGCAAAGCAATGACAATACCATAATACTCATACTAAGCAACTAAGCAAGCACGTTTACTTCATACAGTACGATACAGCTGAACGACGAACTGATAAGATGATGGCGTTACAAAGAGATCGTCCTCCAGCCGGCGCTGAACTCTCTTGCTTAGCCTGGCAACAATGGATCGAACCTTAAGGAGTAGCATCTGCTTTACAATGAGGCGTCAAGGTGTCTTCCATTGCTTTCCCCGCGCGGAGCAGGCCGTTGGACAAACTGTTACGCTACATTGTATCCCTGGGTATGACTGGATTGGCCTGGCCCTCCCTCCCAAGACAGTCCGTCAATAAAAGCCCTACGCAGCTGGTATGGAAAGGCTTCACTCAGTCGCTCGAGCCTAACCCCAGACACAGATGCTGGGACTAGACGATCATAACCGAACTAGAGCTGACGAAACATGACGATGCATATCATGACGTACAGGTCAACCTATTAGCTCTGATGTCAATTGTGCCTGTAAATCATATCCAGAAGATGACAATGAGGTTGCGATTACAAAACAACTGAATCAGCAATTTGCTCACAAGATAATGCAGCTCATCAAACTATAGCCTCCGATTGCCTCTTGTAACCGTCATCATCAGCAGTTCTGCCATGTGTTTTCCAAGGCTGGCGTGCTTGTAAACCCTCCACCACAAGTTGCACGCGATCAGAGGAGTTTGTTAGCGCCCAGGCACTCCAATGCAACCAACCCAACCCTCGTTGGTTCTAGGCGAAGCCAGAATAGATTGGCGGCTTCGCCTCGAGGTGGTGGCGTCCTTGAAGATTCCTCGTGTCAATCATTACACTTAGTAGATATTCTAAAAACATCTCTCAGACAGATTGTTGGCTTGTTCCGAAGAGTGATGCAGACATGTAAGGAAACACTAGGGCCGAGACTATTCTGCTGGTGCTCTTGTCCAACACTCTTTGTTTGTGGAAAGTTTAAGGAGGAACAAGAAAGTAAATTCCGTTTCTGCTGCCACGGGAAACGGAATGGGAATTGTAGAGTAAACTCTCGGGTTGTATGCCCATGAGCTTTGTTGGGTAGAACAGACAGACTGTGATCTGTGATCTGTCTTCGGCTGACTGAAATGTCCGTGATGCCGTTCCCTCCGTATCATCATCCGGAGTATTCGTCCCCAAATGCACCAGCTGTTAATTATTAGGACTTCAGAAAAGGAGAAAGGCATGAATAGTGCCTCTACGGTAGAATTATAATTTCCGCATTAGTCAATATGAAAAGCTATTAAGTTCATGCTCGTTCCTCAATCAAAAGATCATCACTAAAAGCCAATCGATCTCAACTCCTTACCGGGCCTTGATTAGGTCCGGCTTCCATCTCTTTCGTCCAGGGGTTAGCATCCACCAATCAATTCCGGCCCCAGTTCCCATGCCTACTAGGTAGGCTCACTCACTCACTGTGGAGGCTGCTGCCAACTGGAGTTTGACACTGCTTTTTTGGCCTGTCACAAGCTTTGAATGAGCTCTCTCGTCATGTCAGCCAAAGCATGACAACCACAACCTGGAACTTCAAACAGGCACACATCGTCATTCTGTAACCAGCTTCGTTTTAGTTGTCACTACCAACAAAAGTCTCGAAAGATTGTTGTTAATTCGTTTCTCGTCTTTATTCTACCCTTTTAACCTTCCTTTCTCCACGTCCTTGCTAAACTATATTACTCCTTTTCTAGAATAACAACAACATCCATTCATATTCTCATTCCTCCACCCCCTTTGAACCTAAATCAAGGCGCGTCACGATCGAGTAGTCGAAAGAATTCTCCATCGCCACCTAAATCTTCCGAATATTCGTCTCCTAGCCCGAGGAATGGCCTTGTAAACACTATAATTCCGCCCAATTACTCTCTACACCTAATCCCGTCTATCGCCAACATGCCTCGATCACGACCCGCAACAACAGGCTATGAACGCCTGGCACAGGCCGACGACATCAGCGACGACTCAGATGAGGATCCCCTCTCCCAATCCTACGCTTCTCTCCAACCGGCCGCTGCTCCTCGATATGCCCCAGTTACGCAACCTCGCCATCGCTCTGGCATGGCCAGTCCAAAATCGTTTGCCTCGTCATCACAACCCAAATTCCGCCATCGTTCAGGAAGCAGCGCTGGGGTCGATCTAAAGGCTATCAATGCCCGCCTCGAGCGCTGGGCTGACGAGATTGCCTCGCGTTTCAAACGCAAGGGCAAGAATCAGCAAGGCGAGGAGGAGCGTCTTGAGATTCATTATTCTGTCTTTCAACCCCCCGAGGGTGTTCGCCCTGTAACTGCCGAGAGTATTGCTGCGCCGCAGGAAGGTGTTATGACGAAAGCAGAATTTGAAGCCATCGTCGAGAGCGTCCGGAGCGCCATTCGGCAAGAAATCCACCCCAGCATGATTTCTCAGGGTAGTTCTGGTAGTTACTTTGCCCGAAATCCAGATGGCAAGATTGTGGGTGTTTTCAAGCCCAAGGACGAGGAACCATACGCCGCAGGAAACCCCAAATGGAACAAGTGGATTCACAGAAACTTGTTCCCTTGCTGTTTTGGAAGAGCCTGGTATGTCATCTCCAGATGGCTTACGAGTGTCGTTACTAATATTTCTGCAGTCTTATTCCTAACCTCTCATATGTCAGCGAAGCAGCTGCCTATGTACTAGATTGTCAACTACGAACACATCTCGTCCCATATACCGATGTTGTATGGCTTGCCTCCAAATCCTTCCATTATCCATTCTGGGACCGTCGAAAGTTCCATCGCAAGAAGAAGCCTCTCCCAGCGAAGCCAGGAAGTTTCCAGGTCTTCCTCAAGGGCTTCAAAGATGCCAATGTATTCCTACGGGAACATCCTTGGCCTGATCAGTACTGGTCGGGATTTCGAACAAACGATGGGCAGAGTAAGAAGAGGAGGAAATGGACAGAGAGCTGCCGCCCGTCAGGAAACGCCTCTCCGAATGATGGATATAACAGTGACGACGAAGAGGTCGCCCAAGCCTCGAATCTTTTGGGTCCTGATAACTTCATCTGGACCGACAACCTAAAAGAATCTTTGCGGGAAGAGCTTGAAAAGCTGGTTATTCTCGACTACATCATGCGAAATACAGATCGTGGTCTGGATAATTGGATGATAAAGGTCGATTGGGAAGCAGGCAAGGCCTCGATAGCATCAGACCCCATTCAAATGAATATGGAGCCAGTCGCTGAGGAAGAGGCACCCAGACCTGTTGACCTTTCCCAACAAGGGCCTCGTGCTACGAGAGCATCATACCCTTATAAGACTCAGAGGCCTATGAGCGCCTCAAGCCGACAGCCTGCTGGAAATGAGCCAGCAATTACCATCGGTGCTATTGATAACTCGCTATCATGGCCATGGAAACATCCGGATGCTTGGAGAAGGTAAGGTCGACAGGCACTGGTCTTTTGAGAAATATGCTAACAACTATGCTCAGTTTCCCCTTCGGCTGGCTTTTTCTCCCTGTGGATCTAATTGGACGACCATTTTCTCAAAAGACTCGAGATCACTTTCTACCACTTCTTACGTCCACGTCATGGTGGACTCAAACAATTCTCGCTCTGAAGAGAGTGTTCCAGATGGATGTCGATTTCCAGGAGCGCATGTTTGCTAAGCAAGTAGCCGTCATGAAGGGTCAGGCATGGAATGTAGTTGAGACACTGAAGACTCCTGACCACGGTCCTCTCGAACTTACCCGTCGAGCAAGAGTCTGTGTCTGGGATGATCTAGTCGACGTGCCTGTTGCTGTTCCTATGCGTAATACGTCCTCGGAAGTCCGCCGCAACCCCCACGTTCGTCAATCAATGGATGAGGCCGACATTGCTAGTTCGGCTCCGACTAATAATCCTCCAATCGAGGACCTTCTTGGTCTGGCCAGCGCACCCGCTGATATGCCACATCCAGGTAGATTTGAGCTCGCATCACCAACAAGTGAGACGGCTCAGTCACCAGACGATGTACCCTCGAGTGAACCCAACCTCCTGGCACCAGCGGTGCAACAAAACGGTGGAGACGGAGTCAAGCGTCCCACGGTCCAGGCGGCTGGGCTTAGGAACAGTTACCAGGGTCCCGTTCGCGCTCTCAACATGTACGAACCAGCTCGACAGCAGGCACCACGACAACAACGAAGGTATTCGTTTGCCAACGCTGCTGCCCGTCGCAACAGCAACACCATCGCACAACAGTACTATGGTGATCATGAGAACTACACAGATGATCTAGAAGGTGATTTGGGTTATGCTGCGGCTGAGGGGCAGATGGGTAACCAACGAAAGGTCATTGTCGAGCGGCTCGAAGCCGTCAAGAGTAGGAACCCCGTTTTCGAATGCTGGTAAGCGCCTCAACTTTGGCTGCAGCAATCGACTTGCTTCTGATTTAGACGGCTCGCTGTTTTCCATGGATTGCGGGCATTGGATACGTTAGCTCTGCCACGGTCTCAGCCGTCACATCACTTCACATTGTAGCCTTCCTGACCTGTCAGTTCATGTGGTTGCATCCCTTATTCGGGTCACCTTAAATTTTATGACTCCAGGGGTAACCTGTTACATCCGTGTAGTTCCATTCTGGGCCAGTATGCAATTTGTTCCGGTATTTGGTTGAGCGTTACTGGTTCGGCATTCATATGCATGGCGCTGCTCACCCTGGGGTTACCTTCATAGGCACTGTGGTTCTTTTGAACACTTGTCTCGCTGCAAGCCTATGTATCATCATTATGAGAAGAGGAACCAGGCCGCGCAGGCTGGCAAGCAAGCCACAGAATCCAAGCTGACTTGCATGAGGAGAACTCGAAAACCCAGCGAGGGTGTGCAAGCAGAGCGGGGTCAAGAGCTGACCTGTCAGTGCTGTACAGCATGGCTCAAATATTGTGGTTTGGATTTTGTTGTTCTTGTCCTAGTACTGGATTCGGCAGTGTCGTACTCCATCGACTTTTTGGGCTAAGGCCGTACGGCGTACGGGTTATGATGGCTAAAACACAGACACCGTTATGATTGCCCATAGCAAAATAGAAGAGATACGGAAACTGGTAATAGTCCAACTGGGTCTTGGACATCCTGATGTAGCAATCAAAGTTCTTGATCGCAGTTACTATTGAAATCTTGTGCCCTTCCAACGTGACACATACATACTATATTATCAGTATTGAGAAACACGAACTGAACAACACGATACTAGTTCCACGGAATAGCAGGACAATGGTCGTATAATCACGCCCACCAATTTCCCAGCTCTCTGGTCAGAACCCGAGAGTCTGGGTCGGTAAACCATGGCTTAAGCATGGTTCCCCTGTCTTTGTAGTATCAGCCGTAGCGCATAAGCGTTCTACTCTCGGCTAGCTGGCCATAGTGATTTATTGAACAAAGTGCTACCAGAGCTGAGCTTTGTATGCTCTCCAATCTGGCTTGTTCATCTAATCTGCCCAATCCACTAGGTCTTGGAACAATTCGCGGCTAAATTTATCCGAATGGCGACGAATTTATCATATGAGGCCGCACCACGTAGTCAGAAACGTAACAGTCAGTTGACGATCCTCCTTTGGCATGCAGCCTGGCAGCCTTTTGGACTCGGCGCTTTATGTTTATCCCCCCACAGACTCCATGATGGCGGCCCGTAGCGGCTGTTCGAAAACTGCGTGTGGATAACGGACCACTGAACCATCCGAAGCTGTGTGCGGTTGGAACATTCCTGACCTGCGAATATATTGGTGTCGCTGGTGACATGACCAAGCAGCGGTTTGTTGATCCCGCAAAATTTCAAGGTTTTTGAGGAAGCCGAGAAGACCATTTCGCAAGATATCCAATCTGCTGTCGCCTTCCTTTTGGAGCACGCACCGTGATCTATCTGGTGCAGTCATGGGGGTAGGCGGATCGATACTTACAAGTTATCGCAACCTCGCAAACCGTGGACATCTCCCATTCGTCAGTAGCGTTTCTCGTCGTCTCTGTATCCACAAAACCCTTTGTGAGACTTGATTATTGTGAGCCTATGACCAGATCAAGTAAGCTCTCCCAGGTTACCCCTGTTAATATAAGGATGCGAGAATAGGGACCATTACTTGTCGTCGAGGTCCTTTGTCTACGTGCCATGAACTGACGAAGGACTTTGGCTCGTCAACACTTGCAGCGTTGCAGGCTGCAACGGCCCGTCAATAAGTACATCGACACACTAGGTCCGACATTAGCGGTCGAGTGGGATTCTTTCTTCCAGTCTTCGCCATAATTTCTTCCAGAATCCGATAAGTCGTATCCAATAAGTCGTATGATGTTATTGGAACAGGCCAGAGGACGGATTAGCCGAAGGAGGGTAGCAAATGCACGCCAGCCGCGAGAACCCATCCAATGCAACTTAGTGGCCTATCACCAGCATATGCGACCATGAGACCTCCCTTCAACGCTTCTCTGCCACTAGGAGTCTTCTGTATTCAGGCCCTGCATGAAGGACTGCTGGGACACGAGGCGGTGAAGAGATGAACCGCACAGTTCCTGGTCTGAAGATTTTCTTTGTTTGGCCTTGGAAATTTCCGCTGCTGTTGAGGTGGATCATGGCTATCGTCACCGAGACCCATCGAAGGGTGCTTTTGGTGATACCGGAGTGCTCTGACTGGACTTTTTGGTCTCCTGCACCGCAAATGCTGGCACACCATATACACATTAGCAAGCAGGCAAGCAAGGGGTAGATAAGCGCCGCTCGCCTTGACTCGCCTAAACATATGGCCAAAGGTTCTTCTCAGTCAAGTCAGCTTTGTCCACCACCGTCCAGTGTAGTATGTAAGCTCCGAGGATACCAAGTTGTACTAGAGTACAGCAAGTTTGGATGATCCTTATCCGAAGGCTGTCCCAGGTCCATGTCATCGGTATTGACATGGATTGTCATTGGGCTATACCCCGAGGAGCTTTCCTTGTGAAACCATGACCTTACTCTGTTCACCAGAAGCGTTGTTACACATGTGACAGAATTTGTATCCTCTTGTCTAGGATAATCACTGCCAACGTTAGGGTAGGACAGCCTCACCATAGACGTTAAACGGTTAGTAGTTATTGGGCGCCACCTTCCATGGCAGGCACATAGTCTCAAGCCATCCACGGAGTCTGCACAAGTCCCGACAACCGGGTGCCTGAGTTTGAGATGGTGGGAAGGATTCCATCCAACACACACAAAGTATCCATTGGTTGGCTCTGATGGGGCAAGGCAAGAATGAGACCCTCCTCCAGAGGCTGCACCTCTACGGAGCATACTTCACTACAATCATGTCTAATAAGATGCCGCAAACCATTCTCTCCACTTCGGGTGGAACCTGTCTTGTCATCCAGAGCATGGGGCCATGGATGAGACAGAATGCCAATGAGGCAATCCAGGGCGTATGAGCTAGTGATTTCCTTTTTTGCCCATTAATGCTGCTTTCGTATCCAAGGCCTTGGTAAGAATGTCGATTATTTGTGGTCCAGAAGGTCATTGGAATTCGAGCTATATGTTTACCAGTCATCAATAGCCAAAGGAGCCATCCTCTAGCGTATATCCAGGAGGTGATAGGTTTTGCATACACGTTCCGTCATCATCTGCCATATTCTGTAAAATGCTGCGGTTGTAAATATCCTGGTGATATGTTTGCCATTATTTAATCGTATCAGGGCCAATATGAGTTGAACGGCAGAGCTCTGGGGTGTCAAGATCGGCATTAGACCTTCAGGAAGCAGTCTTTTGCCGGCCCGTGTCTCGGCTCTCTATTAGATCATCTCCGCATTCTTCGAGAAGCCCTGTTGCGCCTGTAAATGGTACGCAAAGCCACTAGATGCAAAAGCCACCATAGTCATGTTACGTCTTTGCGTTCTGCATCCTAGCACCAGGGTGGCTCTTATACGTTGAGCTAGGGCCGCGCTTTGGGTACCACATGTCTTCCTAATAATTGTTTAAATCCTTTTTGGAAAAGGGCAGCCGTGTCTGTCCTGGGTATCGCCGTTCAAGCAAGCTTGCATCATACTTGTAGTATCGAGCAGCCCTTCGTGTCCAAAATTTCGACCATCAAGAAAATGGATGCAGAGTAAGGCTACCAAAGTTCCTTGATATGGAAGTTTCGCTAAGCCCCCTTGTAAAGGGATGGAACCGTGCCCTTGGACGAGACGTTCACCGAGACCATCGAACACTATGGCCGCTCTTATCAACATTACTCGTTAACGAATGGTACATATTTTGCACCCATCGATGAGGTATGCTGATAGCTTCTATCCAGGATCGAAGTGGTTGGTAAAAAGTAACAAAACTGACTAGGACGAAATCTCGCGCCTCGAGGTGATGCACGGAGTCCTCAGCAGACTTTTCGACGGGAGACTCATATTTCCTCCTATCAGGTCGCCACGACGAATACTCGATTGCGGTTGTGGTCCGGGAGATTGGGCCATTGAAGTTGCCACACAATATCCTGATGCCGAAGTGAGTCCCCCAAGACCTTTAGCAGACCCTACTTTCCAGGGGCAGTGGTCATAAGCCTTCCGAGTCCCATGAAAACCAAGGCACCATTGCCATTATGGAATTTTGAGGCCTTATGATTTTTGTATGCCCTTCTTGGTTCCATCCTCAGGTCTTAGAAAGGTGCCTTTGGGCACCACCATCGCCAACCGGGCCAGCTTGACTCAACACTTGAACTGCCGAGCACAAAGATCTGGGATGAGATGTTTTGTGGCTAATATTTTTGCATAGGTCCTTGGCATCGATGTAAGCCCACATATGATTCCCGAAAGCCCTCCTGACAATATGGAGCTCCAAGTTGACGACCTCAATGGGAGGCAAGTAGCCATGAAAGAATGTGTATGAAAGTGCTAACCTAAGTCCGAATAGGTTCACATTTAGATCCAACCACTTTGACGTCGTTCATAGTCAAATGGTAGCGGGTGGGATTCATGCGAATCGATGGCGAAGTTATATTAGAGATATCTTCCGGGTGTTGAAGCCGGGTGGCTGGTGTCAGATGGTCGAGATATACTTCAACGCCCAGTCTGATAACGGCACACTAAGTAGAGGTAATTCCTCTACTCTCATGAATATGTAAAGCACTTCCTCTAACGATCATGCCTGTTAGACCACGCCTTATCGCAATGGTCCAGACAATATCTGGAGAGCCAGCAGCCGTATAAAGACCCCCGGGCACCATTACAACTCGCCAGCTGGATGAGGAGTGCAGGATTTGCGGAAGTCGAGTCGAGGCTCTTGACGTTACCGATGTGCGGCTGGTCGAATGGTAGGTCATTTTGACGCTCGAAGCGCATGTGTTGAGGTTAACGGCAGCTTAGTCGCTCGAGATTATGATATAGGCCGAGCAAATACCGACAACGTGAACCAGCTATTGTATTCGCTAGCACTGTACCCCTTCACACAGTTTCTTGGGTATGTTGTTTGGTGAACGCCAGAATAATGTTGAGCTGATCTTGTAAAGTATGTCTTTCAGCGATTTCCAACTCTTGATAGCTCAAGCGAGGAGCGAAGCCAGCAACCCCGCGTTCAAGGTGTGTTTTCTCGCTCTTTGGTTTGGAAATATCGAAATAGGGGTACAGTCAAATGTTAACTTCCTGTTTGCAGGCCTACTTTCCCGTGTAAGTTTCTTCGGACCTTCTCATGGCCCCTTCTTAATTCTGACGTATGACATGGTAGTTATGTTTGTATTGGTAGAAAACCACGGCGGTGACAGACATCAAGTCTTGATTTCAGTCACTGGAAAATCGTACGTCAATCGCAAGAGAATGAGCAGCGGGGGTCAAGATGCAAAGTTCTGAGAGGTGCCAAAGCGAGTCGTGTTGCGTCCTTGTGTCCACGGATGGATTAAAGGATAGTGGTTGATATATGTGAAGGGGAGATGGAAGAGGCCTCGCTCGACCTTCGTAGTTGAAACAAGGTTTTGTTGGCTGAGCAGGGAAGCGGTAGTGGCGCGCCATCAAGTGGATAATAGAGGAAGGTTGGAGGAAAATCCTGAGACTCGTTGCCGAACAAGGCAAGCATGAACTAGCTTTGAAGAAGTTGGAATGGAGGGAAAGCAGAATGACGTGCAGGTGGTCGGACTTAAAGCAGGAAGGGAAGGGACGAAAGAAAGAATGAATGGGAGAAAGAGAATTGCTACCAACATCCGTGAAGTGGCTGCCGTGTTCCTTGTTATGATTTCCAGGGAATGATTCGTAATGACTGGTCGAGGGACACTCGGTACCGACAGTTTGGGCCCGATGTGTAAGAGAGTTATTATCTGCGGCCGCAACAAGTCCGTGACCGTCCAATATCAAGACGAGCATGCCTTATAGGGAGCACTAAGTAGAGACGGTGTGTGGAAGAGACATGTTGGTAACATCGAACAAGTCGTGCTTCTCGATGGTAAGATTGATACGATAATCTAGTATCTATACAATCACCAATTCCCTTTTACGCAACCCTGGTTCATTGTCTCGGGTCGAACTACCCATGAGTTCATCTCCTCATCTCCACCAACGACGCGACCTGAGAATGAGATCTCGTTCCAGTTTCAGGGAAGAGAACGGCTAGCGATGGAACTACCTACAGCCTTCGCCTTGTTATCTGTCACCTGAAGTCGACCAGCCTCCCGACTCAAAGCAAGCTGAAATGTTTCGAAACAGAATAGTCGATCTGCACCCACGGATACAACACACAACGTTCGAGCCGCCTCCTGGTCTGTTCCTTGGCCGGTGAAGCTAGTGCGCTCCTACAGCACCTAGCGGAACGCAATATCAACGGGAACATCCCCGATCCTTGCTAAGACGTAGGCGAGCGGGTGCACCAATGATCAGGTGATTTAGCGTTACCAGGAGATGTTGGACGACGTCAATCGAGAAGAGAGAAAATAATATCATGGTGTTGACTACTAGTTGTATTCGTCACTGGAATGATATCATGACTGGTCTTTTTTTTTTTTTTTTGTTTGAGATAAGGCACCACTATCTCAAAGTGCATGTCTATTATGAGTGGTCAGCTGACAACTCTACTGTCCATCAACTTGGGAATTAACAAACTTAATCAAGAGCAATCTTTTAACAAAATGCCAAGATGGTTCTCAACTTCTCACTGTGTCATCCATCATAACCTCTCCGACAGCCTGGTCGTGCAGCCCCCATATTCATACGCGAAGGTTGGCAGTCTGGGGACCCTGGTAGCTTGGGCTGTTGTCCCTTCACTGGGGCGTCCACTAAGAATTGCTGGAGCTCGTCACACCGCCAATCAAATTTGCCAATTGCAAGCTTGGGAAATTTTGACCTGCCGTTCGATATCAACTTAAGCTTTGCAGTAGCAACACCAAACCTCGAGCCGAGATCGTCGTCGAGTCACCACACCGTCTCTCCACTGATACTAAGGATCAAGCTTCTCTTCTGTCAAAATGGCGGCAAAACAATCGATGCAACTATTCCGGGCCCTACGCATGCCCCAATCCACTCTCTGCCAGCCCATCAACCGTGCCTCTGTCTGTCGATTCTACTCAACATCTACCGAAGATGCGCCCCCTCCTCTGCTTTCCAAACTCAAGGCCGATCTCAAGACTGCCATGCGTGCCAAGGATACCCCTCGTCTAACCGTCCTTCGAGCTATCATGTCCGCCAACCTCAACGCTTCCAAGACTTCAACTCCTATTAAGACAGACGTCCAGCTTGTTGCTTTGATCCGCAAGATCCAGAAGAGCTCTCAAGACGCTGTCGCTGAGGCCAAGGCTGCCAACCGTGAGGACCTTGTTAAGAAGGAGGAGGATCAGATTAAAGTGTTGGGCGAGTACATCGCCAACAGCGGAGTTGAGAGCTTGACCGAGGCTCAGCTCAAGGCCATGGTACAGGATGCCGTTGAGGCTTCAAAGGCTGCTGGCACCCAGGCCAAATCAATCATGGGCGATGTCATGAAGAGATTGTCGGGTGCTCTTGAAGGCAAGGACGTCGACCGGAAGGAGTTGGCCAAGATGGTCAAGGAGCTAACTGGCTAAGCTGTGCAATGCACAGATGACTGTATGGTGTAAAATATGTATATTATAGTACGAACTGACATCACGATTGTCACGAATTCAATGAAGTACCAACCTCTTTGCGCGCGAATATATGAGTATCAGTTTCCTCGAAATGGTCAAGCGACCCCACCTCAGAAAGTATTGGGAATAGCCTGGTGTAAGTGACTCACGATACATCCTATATCTTCCTTCAACCTTGCATCCCTTTCCTTCTTTTCATTATCTCTTCCACACAATCCTTCCATCATCAAGTTTCTACATCGATTACAATGACTTCCCGTCAGAACATCAGTTCTGGCTCTGCCTTTGAAGAGAGCATCGGATACTCACGAGCTGTCGTGACTGGTGATTGGGTTTTCATCAGCGGCACAACTGGGTAATTATTTCCCGTCTATAATCGGAGGTAAAATATGCTTAAGATTCTCAGTTACGATTATAAGACTGGTGAACTATCATCGGATGTTGCTGAGCAGGCTGATCAGACCATGCGCAACATTGCTGCAGCATTGGAGGACGTCGGTGCTTCAGTTTCTGATGTCGTTCGTGTTCACTATATTCTTCCGGACCGGGATGACTTTCCCAAGACTTGGCCAGTATTGAAGAAGTGGTTTGGGGATGTTCGTCCTGCTGCAACCATGTTTCAGTCGTCGCTAATGAAGGACGAGATGAAGATCGAGATCGAAGTTACTGCGAGAATTGGCTGTGGTGTCAAGAAGGATTAGGTTTTCTAATCGATGGGTCAGGGTCAAGTATAGATAGCCAAAGTCATATGTCATATAGGACACACAAACTTGATATATCCATAACCTTATCTAGTGAAATAATGGAGCTATCAAACTTCCCGCAGCAAACACAGTGCTCATGGTGACAAGACTGGATGTTGACATCAGAGACAAACCACTGACACCATGTCCAGAAGGACATCCTCCAGCTAATCTCGATCCTACGATCATTAAGAATCCGCCGATACCAGCAAGTAATGGCTCAGTCTCAATAACACGGTCAGTAACAAAGGACGGAAAGACCTTTGTAAGAGCCCAAGCACCAGTTGTCATACCAACAGCGAACAATGTGTTTTGTCGGCTACTAGGCCAAGCAGCACCTCGTGTAAGCCACCAGAAATGATTCCCGACTTCTTCATATGAGCCTGATATTCCGATCATAGAGCGACGGATGATAATTGAAAAGAGCTGTGAGAGACCGATGAAAAGACCGCCACCAGCAGAGAAGAGTGACCAATCTGAGCCAGTAGTGTAAGCAACAGAAGCACCAATGACGGACAGGCAGACAGTTTCGAAGACAACAACTGTTGTATCCTGAGAGAGTCTGAGGTTTTCATCGAGAGTTACAGTCTCTGGCTGTACACCCGCCTTCTCTCTTTGATTCCTGGCTGCTTGCGCTACATAACCTGTGTAGGCAAGACCACCAAGAATAGCTCCTCCAAGAGTATAGAGTCCAGTCCGTAGACCAGCTCCAACTTGTGCGAACAAGGTTCCAGGGCAGGAACCCGAAAGAGCCATACCAGCCCCAAGGAGGAATCCGCCTATGACGTTTCCGTCATACTGTCCAAAGAGTCCAATTGGGGACGAACTTCTGGGTTTAAGCTTGACATAGCCACATCTTTCGGCAATTTTATATATGATTCTTTCAAGCATATTAGCTTCTACATACCATCGTTGTTAGTAGGTGGCTGGCTACTCACGCGCTGCTGGCAACGGCACCAAGAGAGGTTTGCAGCATATGCCAATCCTGGAACTTGAACTGGTTGATAATTGTCGAAGGTAAATAGACGCCCGCAGCTATTGTAGAGGCGCCGTAGACGGCGCCTGAGAGTAGTGCGGCCATCTGGAGTTTCACCCACTTTTTGCCGGTGGTTTAAACAAAAGTTGAAGTTGAGGGTCTTTTGTTTAATATGGGTGTAAGGTAAGCTGCCGGTTTTCGGAGCGCGCATCTACACTGTGTGGAAGGTCATAGTGAAACAAGTACAACTTTCAAAGCAATGAGTATGCTTTAATTATGTTCCTTGATCAAGTAATCAATCATATCTATCCGAGCTCATAGTCATTTGAAATTATTAAAATGAGCTTTGTTTTCCAATATCAGTCGATCTATCAGAACTGAAATATTTGTACTAACGTCGATGGTAGTGAAACTCACGCAATACAAATAGTACTTCATTCTTGGTGACCAAAAGCCTTATATAGATATTTTTCAATTGAGATTCATCAGCACCCTGTGCTGGAGTAGTGAAATAAAGTAATAAATGAAGGTTTCTGAAGCTTAATAATATGAGGCTTACATAGGATTGGAAGGGCTTCGCTATCCAGTTGAGAACTGCACAGGTCATTTTGACATACCGTGAGCAACTACAATTCGGATAACTAACATAAGAGAAATAGTGTTGTTCTGAGAATCTCATAATCCACAGAGAAATACAACATACACTCACAAAGGTGCGCAGAATAACCATCTATATGGGCATATATATACATCGGAGAAGTTCTGCAGCATTCACATACATCTAGGGTAGGTTTTGTCGCATCGTCGTCACTACTAATGTAACACTGGGAAGGACTGATTTATGTCTGTAATGTGAAAGGATGGCATAACTAGTCAAATGGTTATAATACTTTGATTGTATGAGATAATTATCTGTCTCGCCTGAGCTCTTTCGTTCACAAACTTATCTCTTCGCGGCGATTGACATCAATCAAACTATATTACCAAGAATCATGAGTGGTAGATAATAAGGTAACTTGGTAAAGGTTAGAAATCCTGGAAAGGGCCCCTAGTCGAATTTAACATTATGAATACAATTTCTGATTTGATTTCAAAGCTCTTGTATCATGGAGATTGGTTGATTATAGTTGCTACTTTAGGTGCATCTGAAATGCCGAGGTCTGTCATGCGGGGCCATGGCTTTGAGATGTCGTTCTAATCTGCAAGCTTCAACACCCCTTCATTCAATAGCCGAAATCGAACCTTTTTTGAACCGTTATTACTGAAATTTCTCTATATCTATCAAAAAACCTCTACCAACAGCAATTGGTGACATCACAGCCGCAATCATGCCTCGAACTCTCACCCTACAACAGGTCGACGGCGCAAAGCCTGGAAAGGTTTATTATCCGTCAGGACATGTCTCACCATAAATAAAGAATCAATTGCTAATGGTATATACAGCCTTCAAATTAAACAAGTCCCAAAGCCAACACCAGGCCCAAATGAGGTCCTCGTTAACCTCTCTGCGGCGGCACTGAACCACCGCGATCTCTTCATGCGCCGTCATCTCTACCCAGCCATCTCCTTCACCAACCCGATTCTAGCAGATGGCTACGGCACCGTGGTGGCTGTCGGCAACAATGTTACTCGCAAGAACCTTCTCAACAAGTCTGTCATTCTCACTCCAATGCGCGGCTGGGAATCAGACCCTGCTGCACCAGAGGATAGCCGCAAGTTTGCAGTAACCGGCGGCTCCAAACTCACTGAAGTTGGTACCGCTCAAGACTATATTGTCGTGTCAGAGGAAGAAGTTGAACCTGCGCCTGAACATCTTACACCCGCTGAGGGAGCAGCTCTGCCACTTGTTGGTGTTACAGGTTGGCGTGCTCTTGTCACTAAAAGCAATGCCGCTTTTCCCGGCGCAAATATTCTCATCACAGGTATTGGAGGCGGTGTTGCACTACAGGTACTTCAATTTGCTGTAGCAATGGGCTGCAATGTATTCGTCACATCTGGCGATGAGGCAAAGATTACAAAAGCCAAGGAGATGGGCGCAAAAGGTGGGGTTATTTACAAGAAAGAGGCTTGGGATAAGGAGCTTCGAGCACAGCTACCTGCTGACAGGTCATATCTCGATGCTGTAATCGATGGCGCAGGCGGTGAAATCGTGGGCAAAACTGTGAGACTGCTCAAGGCTGGTGGAGTTATTGTGCAATACGGCATGACTGTTGCCCCTAAGATGGACTGGCTTATGGCCGCAAATCTGCAGAATATCGAGCTCAAGGGATCGACGATGGGCTCCCGTAAGGAGTTCCGCGATATGGTTGCCTTTGTCAACGAGAAGAAGATTCGACCTGTCATCAGCCGGACTGTCAAGGGACTGGACAATCTCCACGGAATTGATGATCTGTTCAAAGACATGGACCAAGGCAAGCAGTTTGGCAAGCTGGTAATCGAATGGGATTCAGGAAGCGATTCGCCCTCTAAACTCTAGATGTTATAATTAACCAGGCAAATACAAAGACTCTTCACGAATGCAGAACCAGAAATTGAAAGCGAAATTTTCTTAACTATTAATTCTGAAATAGAGACATGAAGAACGCCGAGATTTTTCAGGGTATCATACACATCGAGAGCTTGTACGTGAGATTGGCACAACTCACACCAGTTTGTCCATCCACGTAATATGAAGTACCAGTAGCTCCCTTTGTTTACTCCTCCGACTTCTTGCGCTTCTTCTTGGGACGACCACCCTCTTCCGGTGGAACAAATTCGGCCTCTCGCTCCTTGGCCTTCTCCTCCTTTCGCTTGCTCTGCTTCTCCTTGCGCTCCTCTTGCACAGCACGCTCCTTGCCTGCCTTGCCCAAGAAATACTCGCCAGTCTCGATCTGCTTGTCGACCTTGCTCTTTTCTGGGGCGGGAGGGAATGGTGTGTATGTCTTCTTGGTCTTGTCGGTGACCTTGTGGGGAACACGACGGTGGCTGAGGGTCCTCTTCTTAAAATTGGGGAGAAATCGATCCCAGCTCTCGTTGGCAAGTTCGGGATCCTTTGCAAGTTCTCGTTTAATCATTAATTCCTAGGAATGTGTTAGCTGCCTGAAGATTTATGGCTTACAATTCCTCTTGTTCTGACCTTGACGTGGTACACGGGATGAACGTTTGCCATGCAGTCCTCCACAACTCGCCGTACATCCTTGAGGCCCTTATATGGTCCCATGACAGATACTGTGTTTCCATGTACGAGGATGTATGTTTCTGTGAGTAACTCGAGCGCCTTGAGCGTTGAACCGTTGGGTCCGAGTATTCTCTGTCTTCTTTTCACAAAGCGTTCCTTTGAACCGACTAAGTTCCGTATTTTGATGACCTCGCACGCAATACCATCTTCGAGGATCTTGATAGCTTGAGGTGCAGGTACGGAGCGAGCCAGGAGCTTGATTAGGTCCCGAGCGTTGAGAATCGCGGCGGGATCATATGTTTTTCGGGTCGTCTTACTGATTAAGAAGCAGTCAATATCAGTATGAAAGAGTTGTCCCGCGTAAAGCTACTTACACAGTCATGGAACCCTCCACTAAATCCAGTGTACATGCAATTCCATGCTTTTCGAGGGCTCTTGTAACTAGAGGCCATGCCTCCTTCAGGTAGACTTCTCGGTATTTCGGAAAGAGTGTACAGAAGCTACTTTCTTCAAGGAATGTGCCGCCAACATTATCCTTGGGGGTGAAGGTGTCGATCTTCCATTTGTCAATGTCGCCAGTATCCCATGGCTTTTCCTTCTTGTGTGTGGAAGGCATGAGGAATAGCAGTCGCGGCCTCTATCTCTGTCTGTTTCGGGCTGTCGCTGTCACCGGCTTAGTCTCTGTCTTCTTTGTGGATCTGGAATCCTTGATGGGAGTTTTGTTGTGGTTGTGCCAGGTTGATTCTGAAGAGTGAAGATCCATGACTTGATTTTTTTTCTGGCAGCCAGTAAGGTAAATATGGGGCAGCCGTGGGGATCCATTGTCATGACCCTTGCTATGAACCAATCAGAGCGCCAAAGACGTTTGCTCTCGATTTTCTTTAGCTCAACACCAACGTTCAAACGTAGCAACGAAATATCACGGATTTCAACACAACCGCAGCTATGTCAAAGGGTAAAGGTGGTGTTGATCAGATCGTGAAGCTGATCGTGGGAGCTGGACAGGCCAGTCCTAGTCCACCCGTCGGTCCTGCTCTCGGTTCCAAGGGTGTTAAATCGATGGATTTTTGCAAGGTCAGTATCATGAGCTCAGATATCGTTTGCAAACTAACTTGACTTCAGGAATTCAACGCCCGAACTGCCCATATTATCACCGGAACACCAATGCCCTGCCGAGTTACTGTCCGTCCTGATCGCTCATTTACTTTTGACGTCCGAACACCACACACCTCATGGCTTCTCCTCAACGCCGTGGAAGCTCCTATGGGAAAGAAGGGCAAGCGAAAGGGTGTTAGTAAGCCAGGACACGAGACTGTCGGTACTCTCTCTCTCAAGCACATTTACGAAATTGCAAAGATCAAACAATCTGAGCTCCGACTTTCTGGCCTGTCGCTAGAGGGACTTTGCAGATCGGTTATCTATCAAGCAAAATCAATTGGAATTGAGGTTGTGGCTTAAGGGATGTTTACGCAAAATGAAAGACCACTGAATGTGGTGTGTACGAAGATCTCCAACCAGGTATTACATTTGTACAACAGTTTATGGATAGGGAGTTGGGCTTCTTCCTTGAGGAAGAAATGTACGATTGCATCTATTCAGCGGCCAAAAGGCGAAACACTGGCTTTAATTTTCACGATTTCATGCTTCGGACAAGCCGATCTAACGTCTGGCCTCTTTTCATCGCCATTGTTGTGGCCAGAGATATGAAAGCCATCCAGAGCTTGAAGACTGAGTAAAGGCAGACGGCAGTTGTCCGAGGTCATCATAGCGAAACATGTGAAGTTGATAACGGGTCTTGGATAGAGTATTACATAGCACCTTAGACAACTCAGTACTTCACGTACCTCCACACCCGAGTACGTAAGGAGTTATCAAGGCTCCTTGATCCACCATACGCGTGGCTTGCATATGAGGTCTCGCATATTGCTGAAACCAAAGAAGTCAGTGGCAATGTATGTGTGATTATATTACATATCGGTGCATCTTAGATCATGATTATGTACACTAGACTCCCTGAAACAGTTGGTTCATAGGATCTAGGATCAATGCTTGGCAACTTGATATATACCACGATTATTATCCACAGGATCAAATTGCATGCATAGTGGTGAAATGCGGAAAGAAGTTGAACGACTTTAATGGGGACCTGAATTTAATAAATGTCATGTAAGTTGATATGTCTTCAGGATCTCAGGACACAATGAAAGATCAATACCGTTGAATAGATCTTCTGGGGCCAGTTCCTGACTGTAACGGGTGACAATCTTAAGAGTCTGGCCCCATCTTGAGTTGACGTTAGTAGTGGAAAAGCTCGAGTTGCCACTGAAACCACTTTAGTAAACCGCAAATACGTCTTTTTGACACCAACACGTGTAATGCAATGCCGCTTGCATATGTTTCGAGATAATATTTGAACTTTGCACGGGATTCACTACGTACACTGGAATAGGCTAAGGAACAGAAAGGTTTTTGTTTTTCAAACCGTGGGGTTAGGAATTCTTATGTTACTTGACTAATTGTTTATGAATGGATAAAAATATTCTTACAATTTGGAGGCTTGGAGGCGACCGAAACTGAGCCGGAAGCTCCGCTTTGACTTGGCTGGACTTGGCTTTATGTTACGTAGCAAAACTTAAAGGGATAAAAAAAAATCAAAAAAATCTTGTCTTCCATGTTTCCAGAAGCAGGTGATACTTGACATTGTCGCACATTGTGTCTCACACGTTTTCTGGGCTGAGGCTCTGGCACATGGGTCACTTACACAAAAGCCGCGGCACCAGAACAAGCGACATAGCGCCTTGTGTTAATCCTATTATTTTAAGACACCGCTATATCAAACAAGCTGGTTCACATACTTATGGATACGTCGACTAGGGAACGAAGCTGAGCGAGAACCCAAATCGGGGCAGATCGTTGAGTTTTAACAGGGGTAATGTTCACGGATCTTGAACTCTCTGTGTGAATTTCAACACCGGAAAACTAACCATCCTCCCGATCTCTGCATCGTTAGTGCACAAATGGCTGGTGCTGGCACACTCAGTGTAAGTGAGTCATAGTGACAAGAAGATTTCCAATCCAACGAGGGAATTGTTTTACTACTACCACTCAATTTTTTTCGTTGTAGTTGTCCGCGGGTATTGCTCACATTATCCATATTCAAACGTTGAAATTTTCTCTTGACAAGGAGCCCTGTCTAGTGATGCGCCAGGACCGTGAGATCAGGGAGAGCTTCGTAAGTCGAGGTACATGATACTCGGTGCTGACTATACCAGTCCGGTCGAGCTATCTGTGACAGAGATAAGTTAAAAGCTGACGACAGGGAAAATTTCTGTTGGGAGATGTGATCAGATGAGGATGGCGCGCATGCTGACTCACTGTTGATACGGACTCATAGACAACTTAAATATTCGCATTTGTCCGAGTACAAGCCTCAACTTTGACTCAACCGTACTGTACCTGAGGGAATCGCCAGCTGCCAGGAAACAATTTTTAGTGCACATCTAGCGTGATTCTAGCACCCGCATTGCCGTGGAAGGACCTCCTAAACGCTAACTATTGCCCGTAGCCCAGCCAAGCCAGCCCAGAGGGAAGGAGAACCACTCGGGCTCACCTCAAAAGGTGGGAGAGAAGGAAACAAAGTGGGAACCTAGGTAGCAATAAGTGGAACCCCCCACTAGTACAGAGTAGCAATGCGGGCCATGGCCGTCCTCTTTTATCATCGTCGTCGCAACTCTTAAGTCTGCTCAGTTTCGCTCTTTCACCACCCTCCTCATATTGCTACTGTGGTTACTTTTTGGTTACTTGGCCGATATTCCATCGAAAGCATTCGCTTCTAATCCAATGGTTTCTGCAAATTCTCCCCAGGAGTTTCCTCGCTCCCAGGGCGTCTCTGGTACGTCTATCTTCCGGTTCTGCCGAGCCTATCTTGCCCCACCTTGATACTCTGCTTTGCACACTGAAGCCCTGCGAAATGACGGTTATGGTACAATCGCTAACCGGAGACACATTAGAAGCTTCGGAGCCTGTTCAGAAGCCTCAAGAGGCAATTGGAGAAAAGGATGACATATCTGAAGATGCCTCTGGTGTCCGCTTCTCTTCAGCCGTCGAGGAGATATCACCCACGCAAACCGCCGCCGTTGACCTGTCATCATCGAACCAAGAGCGTGAAGAACACGACCAGTCGAGTCCTTTCACCGAAGTTACGGCCGACCAGCTCAAAGCATTTACGAAGTCCCTCCACGGTCGACCATTACAAGAATTGCGCTTGAACAACTGTCAATTCGAAGCTTTCTCGCTGCCCCCTTCACGAGTATGATCCCCTTCTTGTGGAATTTACGCACGCTAGCTTGTGGAGAGTGATTTTTGGTTGAAATTCATTCTAAATTGCTACTGCTAACGTGACTGTGGCATTCAAGTTTTGCGGAGTTATGCCACTGCTTTCCCATAACTGAAGGTTCTGCGAACTAACGCTAACTGATGTCATCGTAGGTCCCATCAAATGAAGATGAATCCGGACAGTCTACTAGATTGCCCACACCCACCTCTGCTACCTTCCAATCCCCGCATACCAGCCCTCAAGTCTCTACGCTGGCCTCCCCTCCACTGACTCCCGCGGGATCCGGTCAAACTAGTTCGGATAGGAAGGATAGGGAAGGGTCCAAAACGAATGAGCCCCCTATCATCACCCCACAACCATCGTCATCTCATGAAAGAGCTTCGCCAGCTCCCGATAGAAGACCTTCATCTCAGCGAGCTGCCTCGGATCATGCGGTACGTAGGGCGTCTTCCGCTGAGGAGCAGCACCAGTCCCATCGCCGAGGCATGTTTGGAGTAGGACCTGGTTCGGTGCCGGCTTCTCGAGAGTCGAGCCCTTCCAGAAGCTCAGCGTCAAACTTCTACTCTAAACCATTTACACCTGGCGGCGATATCAACGATCCCTATGCAAAAGGTCGACGACCCGCGCCAGCAGCACACGCTACGAAGCATTCGATTGACCCCAGGTTCATTTTCTCACGCAAGAAGAAGCATAGTTCTCCCCATGGGTCTAAGTCAAACCTGAACGAGAAGCGCGGATCATCAATCTTTGGTAGTGCAAGGAACAGTAGCGAGGAGCTTGCACCGAATGATAGCGTCTCTACTGGCAATCTCCACCCCGGGCATGGATCAATGGCAGATTTGAAACGATTTTTCCGCAAGGGCGGACATCACAACAAGAAGAGAGAGTCGTCCCCAGCACCATCGATCAAAATCGGTGCGAAGAGTGCAGCTTCCAAATCAACCCAGCAATTACCTTTTGGAGATGATCACGGCTTGTCCTCCAAGTACGGGAAACTCGGCAAATTTCTAGGTTCCGGCGCGGGGGGTTCGGTTAGACTGATGAAGCGCAAGGACGATGGCACCGTATTTGCCGTCAAAGAATTCCGTGCGAGACACACATACGAAACCGAAAAGGAGTACAACAAGAAAGTAACCGCTGAATTTTGCGTTGGATCGACTCTTCATCATGGCAACATCATCGAAACGTTGGACATTCTTCAAGAAAAGGGACGTTGGTATGAAGTGATGGAATATGCCCCATTTGATCTCTTTGCAATCGTCATGACCGGTCGGATGTCCCGGGAAGAGATAACGTGCTGCTTCCTCCAAATCCTCAATGGCGTGACTTATCTGCATAGCGTGGGACTCGCCCATCGCGATCTGAAGCTGGATAATGTGGTGGTGAGCTCCAAGGGTATCATGAAGATCATCGATTTCGGCAGTGCACATGTCTTCAAATACCCATTTGAGACTGACACTGTACCTGCAAAGGGTACGCTACTGCGCTAATCAAATGTGTGAATACTGGCTAACTGGTCTCAGGTATTGTCGGCTCTGACCCCTATCTCGCACCCGAGGTTTACGACTCCAAAGAGTACGATGCTGTAGCTGTGGATATCTGGTCTCTCGCTATCATTTTCTGCTGCATGACTCTTCGACGTTTTCCATGGAAAGTCCCACGGATGACGGACAACTCCTTCAAGTTGTTCGCGGCTGACCCAACTCCAGGACACGACCCCAGGAAACTGATTGTGCCATCCAAATCAACGAATGATTTGACCACCACACCAGCACGAGACTTCTTGGCCGAGGATGAAACGACCAAGAAACATGCTCACCATGAGCAGAAAGAAGAGGCAACCTCTAAAGACGCCAGCTCTACAACCGAATCTAAGGATTCAAAGACTCAGGCCAGCGGTGAGAAGAAAGAAGTCATTCGTGGTCCATGGCGCATTCTGCGTCTGCTGCCCAGGGAAAGCAGACACATCATCAGCAGAATGCTTGATCTCAACCCCAAAACTCGCGCTCGTATGGACGAGATCCTGCAGGAGCCATGGGTTGCGGATACAGTTATTTGCCAACAGTTCGACCACGGTGAGGTTGTTCCAGCTGATAATCACACTCACATCTTGGAACCACCAGCCAACTCACAACAACCTGATAAGAAGTGATGGATAGAAATTGGCTACAGCCGCCACACAACATTGAGTATCCCAGGAATGAAACTCGGCATTTGGCGTTTTTGAGAGCAATGAAGGATATAAATTGGAGGACTGGTTGAATCGTATTTGCTTATGAGCTGCATTGATGAATGACGAACAGATAGATGGAGGATCAGCAATTGTCAAGAGTTCCTTGGTAGCGTTTGATTAGTCACAGTCACGAACGATACGGGACGGAAAGCTAATCAGCAATTAAGAAAGGAAGATGAAGTTGAATATAAAACATAATATTCTATACGTGTAACCTGAATAATAAACATGAGCTTCATGGTGTTAGTCGTTCGGTACGAATCACGACACCGCTTCATCACGGCAATCGGAGGTGTAGTGCCGATTCTCGGAACCGGGGAAATCAAGAGCCGAGGGGAAGCTTGGGGAAAAAAATTGCTGACCTTCTTCTGGAAGCTGTTGGAAGAGACGAGATCCACCGCCGATTTGAACTCCGTTGAACACCGAAGCCGAACTCTTCTTCTTGTTTACTTCTCCAATTACGACTCTACGACTCTCTTGACCATATACCCAATCATTTCATAAAGTAATCACAATGGTACGTTCATGACTGCAACTGTAGCAAGTTGCAAGAGCAACCCGGCCAATGCTTCAATCTGGACTATCCAGCTTATTATCCTCGGCAATTGGGAACCATGAGGAGGCTAAGATTGGAGAGATTAAAGCATTCAGGCGCATGGGAACTATAATGTGCCGCAAAAGAGCAGACAGGACTAACAATAAGCGCTACAGGCCACCTCCATCAAGTCCATCCGAGCTCTCGCTCCTCTCCTTGACCGTGTCCTTGTCCAGCGCATCAAGGCTGAGGCCAAGACTGCCAGCGGTATCTTCCTGCCTGAGTCCAGTGTTGAGAAACTCAACGAGGCCAAGGTCCTCGCCGTTGGCCCCGGTGCTCTCGATAAGAAGGGTAATCGTCTACCCATGGGCGTTGCTGTCGGTGACCGTGTTCTGATTCCTCAATTCGGCGGTTCTCCCGTTAAGGCCGGCGAGGAGGAGTACCAGCTCTTCCGCGACAGCGAGTAAGTATCCAAGCAGCGCCAGGCCCAGACGTTTTTGCTCGGAGAAGCAATTATACTGACTAATATGATTAGGATCCTCGCCAAGATCAACGAATAAGATACCCATATATCAAAATAGCCTGCTTGTATCATACTGTACCATATCAAGAGCGGCGGATGTAAGGGATGGAGCTCTACTAAAGTCGCTTTGGAGGGGAAGAGAGAGGAGATGATTGTAATGCTGGCGCAAAACGACAGACCAATTATGCAAGGATTCAAGACATCTGTTTGTTTGTGTAGGTGTGTATGAGGAGTTAAAAAGTGTTGGTCGCGCAGGACAAAATCAAATCCCCACTCCTACCCTTTCAATTGTATGATTTATGATTCATTGCCCGTGTTATATGTGATAGTGTATCTCGGAGAAGCCTTCGGTAGGTGAAGCAGCTAGATGTCGCATATATAGGACGGCAGAAGATCAATTGGTTAGCAATTGATCCGTGAAGGGGTCGCTTTCCGGGCTACCGAAGCGCCAAAGCCTCAAGGAGTTTATTCTTGTACGGCCTCTTACCAGGCCAATGTTTTGTTTCCCGTTGAAACGTATTTGGCTGCAGATGGCCGATGTGAAGCTGCTATGTCAGCTGAGAAATGATGAGAAACGCAGGCAGTTGGGTTGGTTTGTATGTATGCACCTTGCAGTTTGACGATGCCAAGTCGTTATGTGCGAATGGCAAGGGTGCAGAACAAGCTTCATAAGTGAGCGACATAAGATGGGATGACAGCGGAACAAATTTCTCATGTTTCTTGAAGTGTTGGTCATTTTTCCGAGTTTCAAACTAACCAGGGTGTTGAAAGGGTGATGAGATGAGATGAAGGTTAAAAACCCCCTGGCAGGAAACATGTGGAGGAGAGGATCGACATGATCCTTGCTCCCTGGACGAGAATCGTGTGGCATAAAGCGACGTTGACAGTTAATAAGGGAGCTGATGCATGATACTTGTCGATCTGGTTGGATGAAATTGTCTAGTCAAATATCGTAAGTATAGCTTGAATAGGTACTATAGAGAGAGTTCTTACTAGCATCTAAAAGCGATCTTGTGATTTAAACTCTCCCGATTAGCATTACCAGGGTTCTTCAAGTCCCATTTGCGGCTGAAGCTTACCCTTGAGGGTTCTGAATCCGCGAAGGATGAACAGACCTAAATGAGCACGGCCAAAAATGATAGACAATCAAGATAGTCTTGAAAAGGGGAATAAAAAGGATGAGAGGGGTTGGGTTCAAGAGTCGCACCATGGTAAATAGACTACAGAACAGTACATGTCATGAATTTTCATAATCATGGATAACCCCTGCATTTGTTTCCCTGACTCAACTTCAGGAGTGCTTTTTGTTTCCTGCCAGCGTCTAGAGAGTTTTCAGTTGAAACGAAGCCAACTTGTGGGACGAATGACTAGCAGAATATTTATGCTTTAGGGTTACGGGAACTACGATCAATATTGATATGAGAAGAAAGGTAAGGCAGTTAATTACCAATACTACAATGGAAGAATCATAGAAAGTAACAAGGGAGTGAGTGCCTGGGTTTCTGACTTACAGCCATTGGTAGGTTACATCCACAACGGAAACGCCCGTTTATCTGGGCGCTTCCTAGACGCAGGTACTAAAACTTAGCTTAAACCTCCATCCAATCTAATTCAACTACTCCCACTCAAATCTTACAGTCAAGGCATCCACAACCTAGACCTAGACTCAAGACCTTCTCACTATGTTTCATCTTGAATATCTTGGCACTCAGTGATTGATCCCAAATGATGCTCCACAGGGATCATGACCATGGGCCCTGACCTGTGGGTTTAGTGGCCGTGTTGGTCTGTTTGATTACATCTGGAAACATGCAGAGAGCCTAACATGGACATCAAGTATTATCCGTACTTAGTCATTCATCATACTGGGGAAATGGAAAGGGTCAAGCTAGGAGAAACGCCACCGTTTGAGGTGCTGGCACTGTTTGTCGCCTATGTACCAAATAACTGGCAAGTTGGGTTCTCTGTGTAACTTGTTGAGCTTTGCCATCGCCATAATCCTTGAGTGGGACAGGTCTGGAGGATCTGCAGGCCGCCCCTAGCTGAAGTTGAGATGCCTACCGTGTTCATCCCTGATCGTGGACTGAGGAGTTGTAATATATATGAGGTGTGACCGCAAGTTCGTAATGTTTCCTCTCTCCTCTCTCCTCTCTCCACCTTCATTCTTCCTCATCACGGTGTTTTCGAGTTGTACCGCAACTCTTTCTCTTCTTTTCATTTATTCATTCCTTCATTGATTGAAAGACATTCCTTACTGCTTCTCGAAGCATATACACTCTCTTGTCGCGGCATCAATCAAAGACTTTAACCCTAGCGGTTTTATAGCAGAACTGGTTTTCTGCTCCTCTCTTTTATTTTTTTCTCTACAGGATCCCTCTTGAACTATCCAACATGAAGTTCGCTGCTCTTCTCGGCCTCGCTACTGCTGCGAACGCCCATACCCTCTTCACTACTCTCTTCATCGATGGTGAGAACCAGGGTGACGGAACCTGTGTTCGTCAGCCCAAGGATGCCTCCAAGGCCAACAGCCCCATCTATCCTATCACCGGAGATGTTATGGCCTGTGGTAAATAAATAGTCTGAGTGAACTTCACCTAGAGACAGTGACTAATGCGGAACATAGGTGAAAATGGAGACAGGCCTGTCAAGTTCACCTGTCCGGCCCCTGGCGGTGCTCAACTGACCTTCCAATTCCGTGAATCACCCAGCTACGCCCACCCTGGTGCCATTGCTGAAGGCCACAAAGGTCCTTGTTCCGTCTATATGAAGAAGGTCGACGACATGCAGTCCGACTCTGCTGCTGGTGATGGTTGGTTCAAGATCTGGGAAGATGGATACAATGTCAAGGAGGACAAGTGGTGTGTCGACACTCTCAGAGCTAACGGTGGTCTTCTTTCTGTTGATCTTCCCACTGGTCTTCCTTCCGGCTACTACCTCGTCCGCCCTGAGGTTCTTGCTCTTCACAATGCCCCCTCAGGTGACCCTCAGTTCTACCACAGTTGTGCTCAGATATTCATCGAGAACGGCCCTGAGGGTCCTCTTGAGATCCCCGAGAAGTATGAGGTCAGCATTCCTGGTTACGTCAACAAGAAGGATCCCGGTGTCACCTACAGCATCTACAGCGACAAGGGCGAATATCCCATCCCTGGCCCCGAGGTCTGGAATCCCACCTCCAAGGAGACTGGCACCAAGCAGACTCAGAAGGATGGTCTTGTTCCCAAGGACTGCCTAGCCAAGAACGCCAACTGGTGCGGCAAGCCTCTTGCGAAGTACTCTGGTCAAGACAACTGTTGGGCCGCGGCCAAGAAGTGCTGGGACATTGTTGGTGATTGCTGGGACAACGCTCCCCCTACTGGTGGTAAGGGTTGTGATACGTGGAATGACTACTGCAAGGAGATCAATGCTGCTTGCAAGTCCAAGGATTTCGAAGGCCCTCCCAACTTCACTGGCAAGGAGTACTTCGCAGAGGCACCTGGTCCTATTCCTGCTCCTTATGGACATTTCGAGGGCAGTGATCTAGCTACCGATGGCAAGAACTCCAACTCCAACGACAAACCCGCGAGCAAGGATACCTACCTTGCTCCATCGAAAACTTCCAAGGCTGTCGCCGCCACGACTGAGGCCTCAAAGCCTGCTGAGAACACTGAGGCTAGCCAAGAGACGGCAACTCGCAAGTGGGACAAGTATGAGAAGAATACCAAGTACAAGGACACTCCCGTTATCAAATATCCCGTACCAGTTCAGACAAGCAAGCCCACCCAAGACGCAAGCTTTGGCCCCAAGGTTTCCGAGGATGGCCGTTGCGGTGGCGAGACTGGACAAACTTGTGAGGGAAGCAAGTTTGGCGACTGCTGCTCTCGCGGAGGTAAATGTGGTCGCAAGGCCAAGCAGTGCGAGTGTGGTTGCCAGAATGCATTTGGTATTTGCAAGAAGTAAAAAAGACTGCAAAGTTATGATTGGGATTATTGATTGAGATTCTTCACTTCTATCATGTACATTTGGACGGATGAATGATTTGGACTGTTACGAGTTCAATTGACTCGGTTGAATATCTTTGATGAGGTTTTCAAGCATCTATGACATATCAACTGAATTACTCTTATGATGCACTCTTCTGATTGAGTTGGTGATCGATCCAGTGAGAGCGTAAGGTGAGGAGTATAGTGAAACATAACGAGCCTCAACATCAATACTGCATTAATCTGATTATTGAGTTTAACCCTCCAACCTGGTTCCTCTAATGTTGTGCAAGCGGTGCCATGTGGCAAAACTGGACGTAATGAGCGTGGCTGACCTTTTGCTAATGTGTCTCGTGATAGTGTCTCTTGTTGGGATGACGTCGTGAACCAGGGGCAAAGAGTGCAGACAGTTGAAGGGCCCAAGACTTGTAGGGACAAAACCGTTGTGGAACCCGACAGTATCAAAGATAGACGCCACAATCTTTACTTTTCAGGGGTAGACACACTGTTTGAGTGTTAAACAGTTACAGACTTGAGTTGTTGAACCTACAAAGAGCCGATATTGCTCAGATTTAATACTGTATAAGGATATCAGGATATATAATTGAAACCACCCTCGGATGGATGCATAATGTACTTTATGCGCTGCAGTATTTCTCGTTAGCTGGTGGGCATTCGCTTGCTTGTATCAAGTCAAGTTTGAGTAAAGATAAGATAGGCAAACAAATAACGCGAGATACAATGAAGCCGACATGAACAGAATTCCAAATCACCACTTACAAAGACTACAGCCTGACACGTAGGCTCTTTTAGACGCTGGGTTGTCTGCTGAAGTCAACTGGAGCTTTTGGCGCTGCTACAGCCTAAAACCAGTAAAGCCGTGGAGGCGAAAGCCCCTGTAAACACGTAGTGTTAGTTAGTTTGTCACTTCCTGCGCCTATGCCGTAGAAGCCTGTCTAGGTTCTTTACCTTAATGGATCTCATTCGCCTGCCCATCTAAGTACAAACGGATTAGTCCCGCGGTTGTAGCACCCAATTCCCTCCTCCACCCCGATTCCATTTCCATTTCCATTTCCAACTCCATCTCTATCTTCAACCCTCGACGACGCATCAGACCTCAACCCACTCCGCCCTAGCCTTGCCACTCCCTCCTCCGCGTCCTCGACCACCACATTCTTGTTGCCATTGTCGCTTTACTACACAGTAGCTTCTTTTTGCTACTCTCACTATCGGTCAACATGTCGAGTAATCGCAACTATGATTTCCTGGTACGATATCCAATCCCAACCTACGTTCCTCACCCCCACCGCCCGCCAATCCGCCCCCTGCGTCCCTTGGATTCACGTTGTCTTGAACCAACCCCGACGAATATGGATATACCAATACGCATCGCGCTGTGGTCGCTATTCTCTA